>WEIT01037269.1:275786-451264 GCA_013389985.1 Dryoscopus gambensis | reverse complement strand
AACTGGATAATCTTTAAGATCCCTTCCAACCCAGGCCATTCTGTGATTCTGTGATTCTGTGACTAGAATGGACTGCTCCAGAGTTTATTTCCAGTTTTACTTTCAGGGACTGCTATTCGTTAGGTTTTCCCTGTCGTGTGAGTAAATGCTGACTTTATTGTGAAGGTTTCGTTTTTCAGGACAGCATAGCATTATGTTATATTACAGTAGGTGTAAAGCAGCAAAGTACGGGAAGTTTGGGGTTCTGGTGGTGGTTAATTGGCACCCCCTTGCCTGCCAGTCCAAGTGCAAATGATCTGAGCCATGTCTCTGTTCCAGCCCTATTCATCCCACACCTTCTCCTGTGCTCTTCTCCTCATCACTCCATGCCTCTCACTCTGCTGAACTCCCCTTTTCTGTACAACTACAATTATATTGTCTATATACTTAACAAGCATATGAGCTCCAATCAGTGGCTCTTTTCATACTGGGTATGTTAAATGTAGCATTTGAATGTTTCCTCGTGTTCATATTCTCCTCCATAGCCCATCAGGAGTGTCCTGTGCTGGCCTTTTCAGCCCCCTCCCAGCTGACAGGTGGCCTACTCGTTAGTCTAGTCCCTAATTGTTTAGCAGTTCTGCTCATGAGCACCACATTACCTTGTAATTAAGCTTCACAATTACTGGGCTTTTCCTGTAATTTCTCTCATACAGCATTTTAGCTCAGGTTTCTGAAAAGCTCGATGGGATGCTGTAATGATCTTGTAATGTTCGGCATAAAACAGGATAAAGAAATTTGTTGTCATTTTGTGCTGAAGAGCAGCTTGGTCATCTGATTTCTTCTACAAACAGTAATTCATAGTCATTATTTAGACCTGACCTGAGAAGCCAGCTGAGTTACGCAAAAGGGCTTTGTGGCCCTTTTGAGCTGCTGTGATTCCTGCCAGCTGTGAATCTGACCCCCAGCATCTTGGGAGCACTCCTTCTTCATGGGGAGTGAGCATCACGTAACAGAAACAGTGGAGACTGAACTATATATGCCACTTGTGGAGACTTGTGCTAATCTTCTGTCTTTGTATTTAGTGGCAAATACATTTTGCCCACTTTGAAAGTACTTGGCTGCTGTTTTAGTTAGAAAAACATCAGAGCAGCCTCTAATATCCTGGCAGAGGTTTTTGTGATGGATGGGGTGCAACATGTCATTCCTTCTCAGAGGGTGTTTTTCCAGTCTTGATGTTGGCATCTTGCAAGACAGTGTATTTTTCATGGCTGTTGTCAGCATTTTGGGCTGTAGGTAAGTGACTGGAGGTTTTAATTAGGAGTGCATCTTCCTTGTGCTAGACACTGGCCAGACATGGAGAAACAGCCCTTGCAGAGGGGTTGTAGCCAAATGGGAAGAATAAAGGTTGATATGGAGAGCACAATATATTCAAGCAGTGAGAAGCACTGAGGTACAGGACACCAAAGGACATGTTTAGGGTCACAAAATGTGAATATCAAGCCTTTCTCTCTAAGGTCCCTGCCCACTCACTTCACCTGCAATATTGGAAAAATAGTATTTATTCTTATGTGAAGAGGAATAATGAGTAAATTAGCAAGAGAGTCCAAATGACATTTTCAGAAATGTCTCAGTTATTTGGAAACCTGCCACTCAGTGAGAGCCAGGACCATGGTGTGCCCAGCTCACCGCTGAGAATGGCAACTGGGCTTTTATCTCAAAAGTCCCTTTGAAAAATACACTAATAACTAATATCTAAATATAATGGAGTAATTCCTTTTTCTTTAATACTGAAGCACATATATTCTGATGCATGTTTTGCTAATAACATCATAGAATTTCTGGGCTCTTTTAAATTCTAATATTGAATTTAATGACCTAGAACTAATAAGTTTTATTTACCATGCTGAAAAAAGCATCGTGTAGTAACTGAGGTAATTTATTTCAGTTTACCTTTAGTAATAATGCTCAGATCAACAATACTTAGATAGCCCAAATGCCCTCGAGCCTCTTCTCTGCAGTATAAATCCATTGCACTGTATTGATAAAAGCACTGATGCATTTCAAATTATGCAGATGCGTCTGGAGTAAATGAATTATTTATGGATTGCTTTGCATAGATATTAAGAACTTTGTAAGTGCTAATATTTTTCATTATGAAAAAGGTTTGTGCTAAGGTGCTGCTTTGACAGCTCTCAAGACTAAAATTACCCTCCTAGAAGCTACAGCATGGTTGACTGGAATGCAGGCATCTCTGAGCTGCTTCTCCATGGGCCAAAAGATTCATAGGGTCATTAAGGTTGGGAAAGACCTCTGAGATCATCCAGTGTAACCATTAACCCAGAACTGCCAAGTCCACCACTAAACCATGTCCCTGAGCTCCACATTGACACGGTTTCTGAACACTTCCAAGGGTGGTGATTTCACCACTTCCCTGAGCAGCCAGTTCCTGTGCTTGACAAGCAAAGAAGTTTTTCCTGATGTGCAATCTAAATCTGGCACGACTCAAAGTCATTTCCTCTTGTCCTATCACTTGTTACTCAAGAGAAGAGGCCAACTCCCACCTCGCTACAGCCTCTTGTCAGGTAGTTTCAGAGAGCAAATGACAGCTTGCAAGTGACCATCCAAACTGTAAGGCAGAAGGAGCCTTCCCCTTGGCAAGGTTGGGCTGTCAGCAGGAAAGGAAAACTCATCTTTCTGTTTGTCATCTGAGGGACAAAGTTGTCTTCCTTGGGCACTGCAGGCTGCATTCTTGTGCATGTTTGGGGTCTGTGTTAGGAAGGAGCTCCTTCCCCTTGCAGGCACCCTTGAGCCCCGATGCCACCCCAGTGCCTGTCCTATGTAAAACGATTGCAAGGTAGAAGATGCTCACAGGCGGTTTTGTTAGAGTAAATCTGGTGAAGGCATGAAGAAAACTGGGTTACTCCATCAGAATATTTGCCCATCTTGTTAATTAGAAATATTAGTTCATTAATTTCAATGTGTTTTACATATGTATTAAAAAGAGGTTAATGAATGGGTTTACTGGTCCTAATGGTTCAAAGAAAACTTTCTCCCTTCCCAGTTCAAACCTCATATCCAAGCTCATGGCAGCTTCTTTGTGCAGTATTTTTTATGAGTGTTTTGGCTTTTAAAATGTACAAGGTACCATATGCTGAGGTAAAGACACCCTCACTAAAGGAAAATGCTGTATGGGCCAGAAGAAAATACAGGGGAAGGACTAAGAAGGCTCTTCTGGTCTAGCACATCATGGTTTTGCTGGGGATAGCCTTCAGAAACCCTCTGTTATGGTTCATGATGATATGGATGATAGTTTAGTGAGCTTTTAGGTTGTGCTGGTGCCAGTGGAAGTGTCCATGTACTTTAGATCTGGCTGATTACTATTCTTAATCTAAATGCCTTCATGAAGTGACATCCTGTGGTGCCAGCGCAGAGTGGGTAAGACAGTGGTTGCTCTGTCACGACTGCCACATTGAGGAAGAAGTGAGGAATATGTTAAACCATTTGAACCATAGTTTTGATTTTAGATCCCCTTCTGGATCGTCTTCTTTGGGGTTTCTGATGATCTGTGGTCTGAGAGCACTTAAGAGAATTTCTCCTACTCCTGCCTTTCAGCTTCTGGGCAACTGCCCGAGTTCAGCAGTGACAGTAACCCATTCACTTAAGACAGGAAACATGGGAATTTTTAAGATACTATAATAGGCTGTGGAGGAGAGCATTCCTGCCATGTAGCTGTTTTGTTCATAACTGCTAGAGAGAATGAAATGAGAAATCAATTTGGCTCTTTCAAAAAGTCTGCAGGAGCAAGCTGGGGAGGAGTGTGGTGCCGAAGCTTTGTCAGTGCCTCAGTGCCCTCTTCTCTGCAGTGCTGGAGTGCTGGTGGGACACATGTGCTGCCCTTGGACTGAGACGATATTTCTTAGGTGTTTACAGCAGCTTCTGAATTTAGAAGGAGAAATGTGCTGGATAAAGTCCTGTTTGGGAAAAATAGCGCACCCTGGAAAAGCAGAAGTAACACAGCAATGGTCAAATAGGGGTTTTGTGTGTTGTGGTTTTGAGTAATTTGATGTCTTGAGGAGGTCAAGATTTCCATAAGAGCCTAATCCGATATTTGGAAGCCTTCACAGGTAACCTAATTTCTCCAAAGCCTGCTGAACTCTAATCATTCCCCTGCTTGTCATGACTGCTGTTGAGCTTCTGAGTCAAATGTCCTCCTGAGGTATCAACATATGGCTTTAGTTAGAGAACATCTGAAAACCTACATGCGTTAAAAATTGGCCTCAGGCATTCAGTGTCATAGCTTTATATTTGTTATGTCTCTGCATCTTGCCAGGATGAGTGAAGAGTCTGGCCCAGGGATAGGTCTGGTGGCATGGGGGTCACCTGGGAGAATTGAGAGGCAAGGAATGAGTGATGAGGAGGATATGGGCAATGTGATGCTGTACAGTCACGCAGGGGAGAAGCCCAGGCAAGCAGGGAGGGTCCTGGGGGTGTTCCACGTGGAGCAGGAGCTGGAGTTGAGAAAAGAGTGAAAATGAGTCTGGCAGGCAGTACTGCTGAGAAGTGGCTTAATGGCCTATGATGGAGAGCTGGAAAATACATTCAGTTGCTATGGCAGTATCAAAGAGAACAGTTAGTGAATCAAAGATGGCTGGAAGAGGAAGGAAAGTTCCTTGGACTTCATTTCTTCTTGTCTAGGTTCTGCTAACACTTACTGCCCATAACTGCCTAATTCTGTTCACACTGATTTTTTTTTTTTTTTTTTTAAACAAAGGAGGAAAAATAGACTTCCCCCCAGCAGGCAACATCCCACTCTCACATGTTGGACCAGCAGGCTGCTTTCCTAGATTTTTTACAGCTATTAACAAAAACAGATTCCCTATTTCCATTTCATGCCCTACTCCACTAAAATTAGTGCTTTTCCCTCGAAGTAGCTCAGAAGTAAGGCAGTGCCTCCTGGAGTGACTGTGTCTGCCAGCAAGAAGCAGCTTCAAGGAATAGTTTGAAGTTGTAAGAGGTGTGTGAAAATCAGAACAATTTGGGCTCCTTTGTGTGTTAAATTTGTTTGTAGATTTGAGGTAGAAATCCCTGGGAATTATGTAGAAGCTGCCCCTTTGCTCCTCCCCATCAGCTGTGTGTTGTTCTAAGGTGTACTACAGCGTTTCTTGGCTCAGTGTTCCTGGTGGTGAATGCAAAGCTGATAAATTCAGTGCTGGGTCCTTTTACCTGTGCAGATGTACTGCAATGACGCTGGATTCACAGTGGGGAGCTTTTTGATTAATAAATAAATAAATAAATAAATGAAGGAGAACAGCAGGGACGGAAGTGGGAAGGAAACACTGCGATGGGGAGTGTTAGCATCTGTGGGGAACTTTGAAGAATGTGGCTCACAGCAGAGGTGTTTCTGAACCATAGACACAGAACCACATGCACAGTCATGCCTGCGTGCTGAACAGATTGAATCCAGTCAGGAAAAGGATCACGTTTTTTCATCCTGTTCAAAGCGGCTTGAAATCAAAACCCTGCTGCTCTCAGAGCCGAAGGAAGGGCACTGGTTTTTCAAGAGTTTAACTGGGAGAGGGAGTAGATATTCTCTCAGTGGGTGTTAGTTAAAAAGCCATGTGGATAGCTACAGGTAGAGGGTGACACCAAGAGATGCTCTTCCCCAGCTGACACCTGAGAGCCACGTAAGGGTGAGCTCCCAGCTGCCCCCAGCCCTAGGGGAAGGCAGCACTGCAGTGACAAAAATTGTCTGTGATAAGCCTTAAAAAGGATGGCCATAACTGCAGCCCTGCTGATTGAATTTGTACTAAAATAAAGTTGCTGGGTTTTTTTTTCCTTTGCTTCTTCAGAGGAATATAACACAAGCAAGAGGAGGGAGAGAAGCAAGAGCCATGCTCTACTCCTGGGTGATGGAGCAAGCTGGGCATAGCAGAGGGTGATGGTGTCCCTTCCCAGGAGCTTGGCAGTGTTTCCCCATGAGGAGGGTTACTTTTGGAGAGTGTAAGAAATTTTATTTTGCTTGGATCCAGCTCTGCTTAGAAAATGTGGATAGATAGGAAGGAGACTCAGTTTTGAACTGTAGGTAAAGAAGGTCAAGAAAGAGGGTTTGCATGAACTTGGTGAAGGTTTTCCTAATAGTCAGGCTGATTTAAGGATAGAAACATTTTAGGAAAGAGGCACTTAAGAGATAAGCACCCAGGAAAGCACAGATGGAAGAAATGAGGTGCATAATTGCAGGATACGCTGAGCAAAAAGCTCATTCAAGGGAGGACTGTAAAGGGATGATGGCGAAAGGAGAACTCTTCAGGGTGTTTTCAAGCCTCTTGTTAAGCCATTGATCCTAATTACTATGCACTGCTGATACCTTCAGTAGTGATTTCCAGAAATGTTTGTCTTTTGACACAGTCCATCTCTAGGAACCCGCCATTCTCTAGGATGCAATGTGCTTACTTTTTTCCTAATTTTTTTTTTAATATTTTTAATCAAAGCAATTTTCTGTTTTTTACACTGCTCTGCCCAACTTTGATTCCTTCTTGGAGATTTTTACTTGGTGCAAAGCACATTTTCCTGACTCAGTAGCTTTCCCTGAGCTTGCTCCACTGCTCTTGGACTCTTGTTGAACATGGAATGCTTACCAAGGATTAATTAGAGCAGTATGTATTCTACTTGTTCCTTTTAATTGATATTAAATACATATATGGTGAGATAACATAATTAAATAATTTGAAGACAGGAAATACTGTATTTCTGGTGCTTAAACTTTATATCAGGTCTTTGTAACTGAAGACTTAGCAGGCAAAGATTTACTTATCTAAGAAAAAAGTCCCCGGTGAGCTTGGATCTCCTGACTGGATTAAGCTGTTGAATGTATGAAAAGCACTTTTTTTTTTTTTTTA
The DNA here is from genome assembly GCA_013389985.1 of Dryoscopus gambensis. Taxonomy (NCBI): domain Eukaryota; kingdom Metazoa; phylum Chordata; class Aves; order Passeriformes; family Malaconotidae; genus Dryoscopus; species Dryoscopus gambensis. Next base: position 444,389 of record WEIT01037269.1, on the reverse strand, counting down.
CAAGAAATAGTACCAGACTTATATAATTCATTAAAAGAAATTTAGAACAAGATAATTTTCATTGATCAAGGGAATGTAATTATACTTTAAAATCTCACATCAGTGGAAATTCAATTAAGAACACAGGAGACCAAAGGTTTGCCCAGCCCAAAATCCTGTTTCCATGAAAGGAGAGATGTGTGTGCACAAGGATGCGCAAGAGGGCAGTGAACCTCACGCACTTTTTAGCTCAGAGAATTCTCAGATCCGCTTGTATATTTTCTGTTTAGTTGCCCAAAATAGTTTTCCCTTCTAAGACACTTTCCAAGCATCCTCCAAAGCCTCTTGCATCCACCATTTCTTTCATCAACGAATTTCACTGACTGGTCGTGGTTTGAGGTTGGTTTACATGCCAAACAGACAAAATTTAATTATGTGCATAAGGGGAATATGGGTTTATTGAGGAAAATGTAAAGAAACTCTGGGGCAAAATAAAGGAAATATAAAGGAAATATAAAGGAAAGTTTATTACTAACAGAATAAAAAAAAAAGAAATTAAAGCAAATCTTTAAACATCTTTCTTTCCCAATGCCTCCTCCTTTACCACAAACCTTTCACAAGTGAAAACAAAACAAGAACATGGCATTTTGGTCAGAGTTGCACCTTTTCTAAGAGTCTATTTATGCTTAAGGAAAAGAGGTTCTTCTACTGTGCCATAGAGTTTTCACAAACTAACAGTCCACTCGGAGAAACAATCTGTTGAAGTGGAAAAAGGTATCTTCCCCCATGAATCTTCCGCCGTTTTCCCACACTGCCAAGTCACGGGCCACAGGAGAAAAACAGGTTTTAATCTTTTAAGGATGAGTTATGTCAACCTGAAAGCAAAGGTTCTCTGCTTCAAATCTCTAACAGCTTCCCACAACTTTTATGTGGCCTGGCGTGGGCCTTTCTTTAAAGTCACAGGCTGCACAAGAATCTCCCGTCCCCCCAAGTTTTTCCAAATGGATTAAAGTCCTTTCCATGGCTTTGCAAGAAGCATTTTTAAGCTCCGTGCCAAAAGCGCGACAGCCCTCTTTTCCCATCGCCATCTAGCTGCCTTCCCACGTGGTCTTGTCCCCTTCTCTCTGTTTCTGACCTTGGGGTTGTTAGCGTTTGGAAAACATATAACCACACAAAGCAATTATATGCCGGTGCTTTATTGGAACGCGCCGGGGCACAGGGGCAGCAGAAAGCCCAAATCAGGTGCCCGCCCGATACCGGAACTTTTGTGATTTTTATATCCTCACATCATGCATGTTCATATTACATGTTAATTAACACACACACCCCTAACTACCAGATCCCCAATCTCGGTTGCTAACACAGATTACACCCCCTGCTCCTGAGTTTTACTTGATTTGTTTAAAATAATTCCCTTGATTATCACCTGGATACAAGTCACACTTGATTCTTCTGAGACAATGATCTGGCTCTAGTTATAGTGGGCTAACATTCCATTCCCAGGCTATGCCTTTCCTAACTGCCACCACCACCCCTCGAATTCCCCTTGCAGTTCTAAAATCATGTTAAAATCATTTTAACCCTATATTATCAGGGTCACCATGTTCAGCTTTGTCCCATGTGACTTTACTTTTCCCTTCTTTCTTCACTGACTTGAAAGAAAAGGTGTCTTTGTCAGCTGCGGTGTGTGGTGTTTCTTCAGCTTTGGCGAGAGCTGTGCTGGATGCAAGGGTGCCCTGCCGGCCCCGCGTGGGGTCTCAGTGGCCTCAGATCATCTCAGCCACATGGCCTCGGTTACACCGCAGATCATCTTGGCCACATGGCCTCGGTCACACCTCAGATCATCTCGGCCACATGGCCTCGGTTACACCTCAGATCATCTCGGCCACATGGCCTCGGTCACACGCTGCCTGCGGAGCAGGAACAGCTCTCCCCTGGGGGGAAGGCCGGCCCCGTGCCACCACCGCGCCGAGGGGAGGCCTGGCCCAGACCTGGGCCCGCGCCCCGGGGCCCTCCACTTTCGGCCACCCCTTGGCCCCTGAGGTCAGAAACAAAGAGACAGCTCCCGCACGTGCACAGGCTTTTTATTTGCAAAATTGCAAAAGCATGATTGGCCCAAAATCAATCAACTCAGGTTCAACCTATTACACTGACCTAAGACCTCTTGCGTGGGGAAGGGTTCTTGGGAGCTTGTTTCTATTTGCTTTGCTTTGGTCAGCCTTAGTGCAGAACCTTGGACAAATGTTTTCCATGTCTAATATATAATTTTAGAGAGGTTGGGATGGGAACTACACACAAGGAGTGCACAGAAGTGCCTGGGTTAACTTCTCAAAAATGTTCAAATTATTTGAGTTTCATGACAGTTGAAGACAAATGTATGCATGCAGTATAATTTGTTTGACCCTAAAGAAAAGCCAGATGATTTTGCTGTGTATTAGAGGTAGAAATCTGTAGGTCCCTATACCAAATCATGCCACACAAAGAAATCATGATAACATGAGATCATGTGATCCAAGTCACCAGCAGGGCTTCATAGCTTCAGGTGGAATCCGCACTGGGTCTGCTGGGTATGATGCCAAGATTTGATTATGGAACTTGACTTAAAGGCCCAGCCTCTGGGGACAGGTAGCAAACAAAAATACTCCACTTTTATTCAGAGAAGCAATGTAATAAACACATTTTTATTCCTCAAAGATATTATCATAATTATTTCTAAATGGTCCTTTAAATGCTGAAATTATTTTTTTCCAGGCAAATGGAAACAATCCAATGTTTAAATTCATTAGAAAAGATGTTTTTAAAATATCCAGTTCTTTTGAAGGCTTATACCTGGTTTCCAATGCTTAAGTTCCATAATAATTCACAAAATCTGGGTAATCATCTTCAAAGCATTTTAATTTTTCAGGTAAGGCAGAGTGGCAGGGATGGAAAAAAATGTAAACAAAGTCTAGTAAGAAGGCAGTGGGACATGTCAATATTCAAGCCAAGAAAAGTTTAAAAAGTCTCAGATCAGAAGCATTTCCTCAATAAGGGGGAAAAGTTTGGATCTGTTAAATGATGATCATTTTGGCATGCACTTGACTCTATAAAAAATGACTCCACAATGAATGGTGGTGAATCCAGCAGTTCAGAGAGATTTTGATCTTATTGCAGTTATGTTCCATGTGGTCATTTATGCAGAGTAAGCCATTCCAGGGTCTGCTTGGACGTGTTGGCTTTACCATGCATGTACTGTAGGAATGTCTGAGTACCCTGGTACCTTCAGGCAGACTGAGAAGAACCATCGAGACTTGGACAAGCATCTAAAATCCACCAATTCTGCCCAGACAGTGTCGCTAGTGGACACAGAAAGATCACACGTAGACAGGAGAGAGTTTTCAGGGGGAATGACCCAGACTTTTAATTTCTCCAGTATTTATAGATTTCTTATTATTACAGTTGATTGGAAGGTGAGGTTGACCCCTTCTCAATCACATTGGCTGGGCCAAGAGTCCATCAACTTTCTCTGTCATGGAAATGGGGTGTACAACACAAGAAAGCAGTTACAATAATAACAGGTGTTATTTACATAAATGTGAGAACATAGAAGTTCTGACTCCGAAACTATGCAAACAATCAGAAAGGCTGAGAGAGCAGGGCGACAGACAGTGTCCAGAAATTTTTCCAATACTCTAATTTGTTATCACCCTAATAAACACTTATTCTCTGCTCAGCAATCAATTTTCCTATTTCCTGGTGGGCAGGAGCCCATCCCCAGGCCTTCTCCTGCAGCTGGCTCTGGATGGTCACCCACTGGCAGCAGCGGCAGGGAGCGGAGCCAGCGGGGCTGGGCTGGCCCATCGCCCCACAGAGGGTTTAATCCACATTTGCTGGGCCATGTGCAGCAGTTTCCACTGTCTGCTACTGCTTCAGCTGGTGGACTGACTCATTTTGCAAGACAAATTGCTTGGAATACTCATGCATAAGCCAAGATGCTTATTAATAATTTGGAGGTATCTTTTCCTTCCTTATTCTCCTTCCCAGGGGAAGTGGGCTGTGAACTCTGACATAAAAAATGTCTTAAAACACTTATTTGAAACATGCCCAAGAGTATATATGTACATATGTATATTTATTCCACGTGTTTCATATTTTCTTTCTTGCAGGTGTCACTTTCAGGGACAGCATTTGTGAGAGTTTGACATTACCTTTTGCCTTGAAGCTGATACCAAACACAGAAGCAGGCATCAGATATGGCCTTAAACCAAACTAACCTTTACATAAAAGCATGTTCTTTATTTATTTTCTAATTTTAATGCCTCACAAAGGAAGATCTTTTTAAAAATATATACCAATAATTGAATACTCCTGAGTTTTTTTCCTAATGGGCACAGAATGGCTAATTTAGCTAAACTATCAAGCCAGAAGACTATGAATAAGAAAACAGGAGAGTGATTATTAGAATTCCATAATTTATATTTGCTTTCCTTCTTCTGGGGCAGAAAACTGAGTGTGTAATCAATTTTCTGTTGCAATCACCTTTTTTAGGAGAAACAATATTGGACTGTAGTCAGGGGAGAAAAATACTGAAAACAGCATGTTTTGATCCAGTTTGAGGGACATTATCACCTTGACCACTGCAGTGAGCTTTGGTTGCTCCATTCAAAAAGGATAGATTGTAATGGGAATAGAAATGGTCCAGAGAAAGATGAAGACCATGACAGAAGCATGGAAATACAGGATAAAAAGAATTGACCTGAGTTATGAAGAAATTATGTTAGGATAGAATATAAAGAAAAATATGAAGAAGTCAAGCTCTTTCCATTGAATAAGGGCATTCTTTGGATTTAATGTCATCTGCTGAAAGTTGTTAACCCATTGAGAGGGTATTATTGGACAAAAAGTTGATGAGAATTGGAAGGAAGGAGCAGTCATTCTTTTGGTGTAACTATTTTTCATCCATTGCACTTAAACCAGGCATTCATATCAGCCCTTTTGCTTCTGCGCCAGCATCAGCACATTTGCGCTCTTGGCAACAAACCACTGCTGCTTCAAGACCAACAGAACAAAGGCAGTAACAGGTGGATGATGCTGGTTCCATGGTAGAGAGAGGAATAGGAACCAGAAGAAGTGAAATAAGGAATTCAAGAATCTTTTCTGGGGTTTGGTGAGGACTCTGTGTAGGAGCTGACCCAGTCACTGCAGGCAAACGAAACCAAGGTGCATTGCTAAGGAAAAGCTCCTCACTCATCATGGAATCATCGAATGGTTTGGGTTGGAGGGGAAGTGAAAGATCTTCCATTTCTGACCCCCCCTGCCATGGGCAGGGACATATTCACTGAACCATGTTCCTCAGAGCTCCATCTAATCCAGCCTTGAACACTTTGCAGGGATGGGGCATCCACACCTTCTCTGGGCAGCCTCTCCTACTGCCTTACCAGCTGGCAGGAATTTTTTCATTCCCTCATTGGTTGGTTTAAAAACATTGGAGTTTTATGTATAATTGCAAAGTGTTTCTCCAGTAGTAGCTCCCTTCCAGCTGAGTGCAGGAAGACTGCTCTCACTCAGGTGCCGTTTCCTTCCCTCAGTGCTGTCTCACTCAGGACACCAGTCCCCTGCCTAGCATCGGATCTAATTATTTATTAATGGTTCTTTGCAAGTGTTGAAAGTGTTTCCATTGGCTCTGTAACAGGGTGCCCTCTTGTGACCACTCCAAAGCGAGTAATCAAATGCTGGTAACCAAAATGTGTCTTGAGGTCTTGGATTTCATCTCTTGTCTGCCTTGATTTTCAAAAGCCTCAGGTCAGGGTGATGGCCGTGTCCCTGACAGACTCCTCGTACAGTTAGACTTCAGCACAGTCAAACCTTGCCAGACACATCTGAAATGACAGGGTGACATCAGAGGGATTGTGAAATATTGCACACAAAGATAATTAAAACTTTACCCGAAGCTGCACGCACAGCATAGCTGCTTGTTAATATAAAACAGTCTCATTCAGTCTGCACTGAAATTTAAGTAATCTGCCCACGATCATAATAATAACAACCAAGAAAAAACACTTTATATGTTCTTTCTGCCCATCATGGCCACTAACAAGTGCAATTTTATTAGGGGCAAAGAGACGGAGGCAAGGGAATGCACAGAGAAATTAGGTGAGCGAGCTGTGGGGTCACATTTTAATGAAAATTTATTCCTTTTTTTCTCAGTGTCAAATGGATTATTGCATTTAGGTGTTACACTTTGGATTATGCACTCCCTGTGCGGAGCCAAACTAAATGAGGCAGATAAGACCCGGTGCATTTGGCAGAGAAGAGGGAGGTCACTGACTGATGCTGCACTGGCCTCGGGCACAACCAGGGAGTGCTTGGAGCAAGTGTCCCTGCATGGAACAGGCAAGGTGGATGCAAACAAGGAGGAGTGGTGTCTTGGGCTCTCATCTTAGCTAGCAACTACAGAGGAAAAAGCCCCGGAGGTTTCATATTCTCAGTAAAATCTGTGTCATTGTGCATCTGGGGCTATGCACCCACCCCAGTCACTTTATGGAGCTGGGATAAGCTGATTCCTGCTACCTGTTGCCTGCACTTTTTTTTTTCTCTTCAGTTGCATGGTGAGACTGAAGAATATGTAGGGTGTGGATAAAAGCGCCAGGGACTGTTTTCTGGGAAAATAGTTGTCTGGGGTTAAAGTGCTTTTGGCTTGTGTTGAATGTGAGGTGTTTCCAGCAGGGAATCAAAGGGATGAGTGTAATCTGCTGTCTCCAGCTGTCCGGTAACCAGGGGTCATCTGCACCTTTCCTTCTATAACATCTAGGATTTGAAATCACTTGGCACAAGCAGAGCTGAACAGGAGACTAAGATGGCAGAGAATTTTTGAGGGAGATGTCTCGGCTCTGGAATGCACCAAAGTCAACTCAGTGGGGTGTGCTCCCCTCCTCCCCTCAGTCACTAGAAAAATTAATTGAGGGGAGCAAGCAACAAGGTGTGAGGTTTCACTGCTGTTGTTAAGCTTTTGCAGCAGTTTTGTAATCAAGATGGTTTGCCCTGGATGGAATAAAAATGGATTTAGACCACAGAATTTCTCATTCATTTTTTGCCTAATTGTAGTGTCTCTTTTTTCCCCCCTCTATACGTTACAAAAGCAGATAGAAGTAGAGAAGGGAGTTATTTGAAGTTCAAACAAGTTCTCGGTTTCTCACATGCATTTCAGCTTTTCATGCCTGTGCCACTGAGTCGTGATCTCAGCCCACAGAGTTCCCAGACTGGGGCTCTTTGAGCCAGAGTTCAGCCTCAAAAATGAGGCAGCAGCAGAATTTTACCTGTTTCAAACTTGGGACCAAAATTTCAGAGGTGGGCTCTGTCTGGATTCCAGGCTTGGTGCTGAAATTTCTTTTGTCGTTGTTGTTGTTGTTGCTTTTGGGGTTGGTTTTCTTTGAGGTTTTGTTTGTTTGTTTGTTTGTTTGAATCTTGAAAGATTTGGGATTAGATAAAGAAGAGAAATGGACTGGCATTGCTGATTTTTATAGTTTTAAGTTTTCCCAAGACTCAGTCCTCTTCAAGCTTTTGACAAGTTAATTTACAAGCCTGCTAGAGGTGCACGATGATGTGGGAATTTTCCTGAGCTATAACTGTGTTTTATTTTACTGGTACTACTCTAAAAGCACTATATTGATGCACCAAGTGCAACTGCATTGAGATGATGAGCAATTAAAACCACTTCTTGCATAATAAAGCACATTCTATCATGTTGCACTTACTTAACATACCAGTGCAATGTTATACAGCATTTAGCTAAATTACAGTAAATCACCTATTTAAAGAAGTTTTTCTTTCAGCCTTGCATGTGGGGAAAAAAGTGCTGGGAACAGTAAAAGGATAATGACCCGTAATGGCAGAAAGCTAAAAATGGGATTCCAGTTGTCTCCTGGAATTAAATGCTGTAGCAATGTTGTTAAAGGCAAGCTGTTCTTTGTCCCCTGTTGCTCCTTGTATCAGCATCACAAAGTCTAAGAAATTCTTATTTATTTCTGCCAGACAAAGTAGGAAGGCAGAAGAAGAAGGAGTTACTGGTGGGGGTAGGTGGATTGAAACAAGAGGCAGGGTGGTGGCAGGGGCTGTGAATATTTACAGATGCCAAAGTCTACAGGGACCATCCCTAAGGAGCAGCTCGCTGAGGGCACGGTGACGCTGTGGGTATGGAAATGGGGGTTTGCTGCTATTCCCTATTCATGATCCTTGCCTCCCACTTTCTCAGTTATCCCAGCCTGCTGTGGGCACCAGGGGACAGGGGATGGGAGACCTTCCCAGCATTTTCTCTCCGGGAAGCAGCTCAGTATCAAAACAATCTTTGCTTCTGCCTTGGGGAGGGAACTTCAGAGCCGGTTGTTTGTTGGGTACATGCTGTAAATACCAAATAGATGAACTGCAGTATGTCTTGAAAGAGCAACAGATCACAGCATTAAATGCATCATCACAACAGCTTTATTTCCACCTGAGCTTGTGATTGCATCTCTCTGGACACCTGAATAGGCTTCCATTGGGGACTGATTGTGCTTTTATTTTGCATTATGATCTACGTGGTGAAGTTTTGCAGCAGTTAGTGAGCATGCACAGTCCTAGCATTTGTTCAACATCTGTTCTCAGTGTTTCTGTGAGGAGTAAATTCCACCTGCCCCAAGGAATGCAGGTCTTGGGGGGCCTCTCCCACCTGACTCCAGTTAGGCAGATACTGTCCTAAGTGAGTCAATAATCCTGCAGGCCTAGTAAATAAGATGCAATTTCCCCTTCCATGAAAGAAAAGTAAAATAAGTATTTCCATAAATCTGCCTGTGTTCATCCTTCTCCCTGCTCATAACATGCTACACCTTATTCCTCTTGTTTGGTGCTTCTTAATGTTTGCTGGTTTGTGGGGTTTTTTTTCTGACAGCTTCTATTTACTCTGTGAATTTACCCTGTTCTGTTGTTTTCTTCTCTGCTTCCATTATGTCCAAAAACCTCAGGCTCCCTCTCTCTCAAAACCAGTCCCTGAAGATAGCAGGATGTCTCTGAAAATAGATACTTCTGCTGCATCTGGTAGGATTAAGGGTTTTTTTGGGTCTTGGCCCCTCACGCAGCAACCTGTTAACCACAGCTTGTCTATTCCCTTGCCTGTGAGACTCAGAAAGCACCTTTTTTACAGGATATCAAAGTCAGGTCATCTATTGGTAGTCTGGGTTTGCTTTCTCCAGCTGGACCCTTCTCTTTGGCCCTGGTGTGTGTGAGCTGGGCCGAGAGCTGTGACATGCCCAAGTCATGGGGCACAGCCACTTCTTTCCCCTCTCTGGTCTCCATCCACTGTTCTGGGGCTCACCTGACCCTTCAGAAAACTTGCTGGGATGCTAGACAAGCAGAAGATTTTTTTTTTAGTTTTAATTCCACTGCCTGATCCTCGTGTATTTTTCCAAAGGAATACAACTATAGTACATAATGTTAAAAATATGAATTTTGTCTAAAGAAACATCTGTCCTACAATTGCAATCTTCCTGCCTGTTATCTTGTTAGATGGTGAGTGCTATCCAGGTGTGTCTGATCAATACCTGCCTGGGAGGACTCTAAGAAACCCTTGGCTGGTTCAGGTGCTGTCACCTCAGTGAGGGTGGCCCCAGCCCGGCCGAGGGCTGAGTGATGCCGTGCACCACGGTGGGCAGTGCTGCAGGGCTCCTGCAAGACTTGTCCTTCGGAAGTAAGATACGGGACCGAAACCCTTGGCTGGTTCAGGCGTTAAAAACCCCACAGCAACTTTTCTTTTCCTCCCATGAGGAATAACAGAAGGGTGCCAGCGCTCTCTTGGTGGCCCTGTGCCATTTGCTGTGCCAGCGCAGAGCTCCATCCCAGCATCTCTGCACGTGGCCTGGTGCAAAGTGACCTCTGTCCCTTGGGAGGGATGAGGGCTCATCCCGCAGGACCTGTTGCTGTCTGCTCTCTTGACACAGCATAATGTGTTTGCCAGTCCTGCCCATATCTGGAGGCTCATTTATCTGAAATGGCTTAGAACAACTTCAGGACTTAAATTTTCTTTATTCACCAATCTTCCTTAATCTTAGGGATTGAGAATGATAATTCCCTCGATGCTGGCTTTCATCAGACTGAGACTCATTCAATTATCTTTCATGTCTGTTGATCAGGACTCAAGAAGTTTTCCTCTAAATCTGTGGCTCTAAAAGACTGGAGTGGCCTTAACCATCCTGACTCTACCTTCTCTCTTTCACTATCTCTTGCTGCTGACTTGCTGCATGTTAATTTCATACCCTCTTTTTGTCTACTTGTCATTCATCTATTATTAAACTGGTAGAAAATTACAATTTCATTAAAATACTTTTTAGAGCTGGATTTAAATATTTTTTTCTCGTATTTTATCACTCAGTTTTGCTTTCTGCTTTCCACAATCTCTGACAAATAATGGAAGTTCCCCTCACAAGCACACAGGTCCTGCTAGTAGCTTATAAACCAGTCTCACTTCTCTGGTAGTGCGGACTTAGAGAAGCTGTACTGCACTAAATTTTTGGGCACTGATGCTATGTTCCTGTTGGTGGATGCAATTCCTTCAAATTCTTTGCAGTGCCAGCATTCAAACTTACTCCTTGCAGAAGTAAAGTTGTCCCAAACCCTCTTGTCCAGTGTGGTGAGCTGTTTTGTCTGGTGCCCAGTCTGACTGTCTGTGCTGTTCCTGGCCAGGGCCCAGTGACTTCACGGGACACGAGCTCCCTCTCACAGGGTCTGTTCTCTCTGCCCATGTATTTTCTGACAGAATTCAAGGCAGAGGAGCAGATGGGGTTTATGATTTCACCCGTTCTGCTTAGCAGGTTTCTAAAAGTTTCTCCCCAGGCCTTCCTGTTCCTCTGCACTGACTCTGCACAGCCCCTAAGGCTGCTCCATTATTTCTGGTAATCACTGTTTTTTGGAATCAGTCACTTTTTTTAAAGTGTGGCTACATATCTGTGCCTACACTCACAGACAGAAAATGTATTCTACCTTCCAGACAATTTCCTGGAAATTGAAAGAGGGGTGAGGAGTTGGCAAAGTGAACTTTCGTATTGAATCATAGAATCATAGAGAGGTTTGGGTTGGAAGGAACTTTAAAGATCATCCAGTTCCCACCCCACTGGACACCTTTCACTAGACCAGATTGCTCAGAGCTCCAACCATCCTGGCCTTGAACACCTCCAGGGACTGGGTGCTCACGACTTCTTTGGTGAAGAAGAGATGGAAGAAATCCAAGAAAGATTGAAGAAACTGAATAAATGGCTGTAAGCCTGAAAAATTACAATTTTTGGCATCATTTATACTGAACATCAGCCCCAAAGAAGGGCAGATGTAAAAAACGAGATGCAGTGATGACCTTTATCAACTGTGGTGACAACTATAAATCAGGCTGCAAATTCTCATCAGCTTGCTAGACAGAATTCATTATAGACAGAGGCTGCTGCATTGCTTTCTGGCTCTGATTGAGGTATATCCCATTTAAATAAATGCTCATGCACTGGAACAAATCACACATTTCAAAACAGAAGTCCAGGAATATGATTCATCTTTTGAGGACTAAGACCCAGCTAAACCTCACAGTGTTTTGTTTGGAATATAATGCAGATCAATTTGTTCTTCTCTTAAGCAGACCAATTTTCTGTTCATTAATTCAGACACTGCGTTGATGGCTGGTATTGAATATAATGGTAAGATTTACAGCCCTAACAAATCAGCACTGCTTCATTTGTTCTTTTTTAATGCATTCCAGAAGTACATGCAGCAGATTAGCACCTGATTTTAAACTTGTTATGGTTTAACAAATAATGGGAAAGTCTGTCATCTCCTACTTCCAACCATGGAGCAACCATGGAGTAATCTTCTTGAAGTTTCACAGTTTATTAAAATGTTACGGGGTTATTTTGGAGCATAAGGAGCAATAAAATTTGGTAGAAATGTCATTATGGGCAGTAACATAAGTTCCATCAGTTCCTGCAATGTTCAAGAAACAGCTTCACAGGCTCATTAGATTAACAAGCTATTTCACCTGTGTACTGAACTTTGAGCTGAGTTTCATTGCTATATTTTTCTGTAATTAGGAAATATCCTGAGAGGGTTACAATTATCCAGATGTTTTGTTGGTCATATTTAAAATGTGATTTTTTTTCTGCCTAGAACTTAGTGTGTAATAGGAAAACATTCTGTGTTTTTGACAGAGGATGATTATTAAAGGAATAATCTTTTTCAGAATGTCTGATAATTAGGTAGTAGTCTATCTCTAAGTTTAATTTTTCCTATTACTTCTGGAATGCCTGAAATATTGCTGGAAAATAAAAAGTTGGACTGCATGCTTTCCTCTTATTATAAATAATGCTTCAGACTTTGTTTCCTGAGTATATAAAGACCAGGTGTGTGTGGAGCATTAAATATTTTGCTGCCTTGCTTCCTAAATTGTTGGCATAAACACGTTTCTTAAGGATCTAGACACAGAAGGTGGAAGTTAGCGTTGTAAATATATTGCTGCTGGATCAGACCCCAGGGATTGTCTCATGTGGCACATGCACCAGGACAAGGGCAAAAACTTCAGGGAGATTCTGAAATGCAGGCAAATTTCTCAAGTTGATGATTCAGGAAATTGCTTTAGTCCCTCACAAAGGCTGGTTCAAGGGCTTCCTGAAAAGTGTCCCCCTCCAGTACATACAATATTTGATGGATTTTTCTTCCATTTTTCTAGTTCTTGTTTGGATCCACCTGCAGCCCTGGCACCTGCTCTGTTCTGGGACCGTGACTTCCACACTTTGTTTGCCTTCAGCATGAAGAAATAATCCTTTTTATTTGTGTTGAACACGACACTGACTGGTATCATCTGATGCCTTCCAGTATTTATTTTGGAAAAAGCAGGGAATAAGCATCCCTTATTTATCTTCTCCATACTGCTTCTGACTTTTTTGAATTCTGTCCTAGCTCTGTTCAATCAGTTCTTTCTCAAGTTTAAGTTTCTAAGTTTGTTCAGTCATAAATTTTATGAAGGAACAGTTTAAAGGCAAATACAAATCTTAATCTAATTCGGATCCTTTTTTTTTTTTTTTTTAAAATTCAGGACAGAAGTTGCTGGTAAAATTTATTCCATAGTTTAAAAAAATGTTATGCTTTGAGAACTTTGCCTATTAGTCTGAAGGGCTGCTGCTCTGATTTGGACTCTGACAATCTTAAAGTCTCTAAAACCTTGTGGTTTTGAGATGATCAATTGTATTACAGCAACCATTTTCCCCTACAGAATCTGATTCATCCCAATCTCAGAGAAGATTTCTTCTTTCTCCACCTATGTGTAAATCTGTGACATGGAGGAGGAGATTTTTTATTGATAGCAATAAGTACAGCACAGAAGGTTTTCATCTGCACTTTCAGAGCATTTTATAAAGCTTGTTAATGACTGTGATGAGGATTCTCATCACCAGGTTGGAAATAAAAGACTGAAACTTGGATAAGGACTGTGCTAGGTCTGTACACCAAAGTTCTGAAAGAACCAAGTCTTGAAACCCAGTGTTGCCTTTAGCAGGTCACCCCAACTGGGCAGTGCACACCTCTGTGGTTACAGTGAGCTGGGTTTGTGTTTGCACGAATCCTAGAGGATTTAACCTCATCCCAGGACAACCCAAGGATAATATTAAGCCATTCATGTGTCTCTAACCCTTTTTGCATCATGGTAATAGCCCTGGGGTAACTTCAGTAAGCTAGGCAATGAGGAATTGTTTCCCTAATTGAAACTGGAAGCAGAGGTTTGGTGGGATCCATCAGTTCTCAGTCTCAGTCAAGTCAGGTTGCAAAAAAAACACCATAACCCCAGTCCTGTGCCAAGAAAAACTGCTGTTTCCTTTAATGGCAGAGTGCGTGGGACTTACATTTTATGTTTTATCTGCAGGGCAGTGCACGTAAGCACTGATCAGACTTGAACTTCAGTTTATGACACCCCTTTATTGTTGTAATGTTTTTCATCCTGAACTTTTGACCTGCTACCTAACCCTCATTTAGAGTCCCTTTCATATGTCTGCCTCAGCCTTTCTGTCAGACAAGTTGTGTGCTTTGAGAGCTGGACACTGTCTCCAGTATTCTTATCCTTGTCCAGCTGTCTTGAGAGCTGGAATAGTCCCAAAGTGCATAGAGACAAGCTGATTTGCCTTGTTTCATGTGAACATGGTGATTGGTCTGCATGTATCTCCTTCTGCTACAAGTTTGCAGAACAAATGTCAGAGTTGGAGCACAATATTAGGCTCCAGAATCTGCTTTGTTAGAGGGTCATTTGCCTTTCAGAGACTTTCCAGACTTATTAAACTCCTACAGAGACTGCGGACCTCGGAAACCTTTAAACATAAGGAAAGTTTCTTTGACCTTGTTTTCTACCCTAGAAATTTAGCAAGCTGTGTATGTACATTCAAAAGAGGTCACCCTTGCATTCATCTAAGGGAAAGTGTGGCACAACAAACATGTGACAAACACTAACCACATTGTCTTACGGCTGTCCCCAAAGCCACTTTTAGCAATGGCTGTGTTAAAAAATAATCTGTGTTCTTCAAAAAGAAGTTCCCAGCAGTACTTTTGGTTTAAGTCTGTAATTAGGTTTCACACAAACAGACAATTTCAGATTTCCTTAATGACCTTTTGTTTTCCTCCTTGCAGATAATGAATTCATTTATAGAAACCAGAATGGCACAGTGATTCTGAGGAATGTCGAAACCAACAGTTCAACAGTATTAATAGAAAACAAAAAAATTGTAAGTATTTTCTATGACAAGTTGCTGAATTTCACAGCCCTCTTGCAGTTGGATCAGTAAAGCAGAAAATGACTTGGGTTTCAACTTCATGTATTGTCAAGGAGAAGCAATTCACTGGTAATACAAAGGGCTATGCAGTGATGGATAATGTGAGATTGAACTCCAGCTTTTGTTATTATTCTGAAAGCTCAGTTTCTCTCATACTTCTAGAAAGCATCATATAGAGATTTGAAGCTAATCTTGCATATCATATATAATTGAAAGATGCATAATTCTCATCTTTGCATGCTTAATAAAAAGGACAATTGATACCATTTACTGTCTGTCACCATTCTCTACATTCCTCCATGCAAATACTTATTTTTAATTTGTGCATTTGCTGATTTTTCTTGCCTAATGGTTGAAATGTAATTTCAGTGTTGTTTATGAGTAGTGTTGAGGAATAGAAGTGGAGTTGCATAGGAGAGAAACCCTAAGAAATTGGGAAAAGAAGTTATTAGGTGGCTATTAAAATGAATGTAAAGAAAACAAATTCACATCTGTACTAATAATAATAAGAGTATTGCTTATAGCGATAGAAGTGTTTTGTAGCACTGTTTTTTGTAGTAGATGAAGCCAGCATTGTGGCAGAAGTTAGTACATCAATTGTATTAATTACTTTTTAATGAGACAAAGAATTTATCACTGAATTATTATAGCAGGGCCCAACCTTAAACTTCACATGCTGCATTTAACCTTCAACCTTTGCTGCATCACATAAGCAATCCTCTTTTACCAGAGTGTAACCCCTTTCTTTACAGTTCTGAGGGTAAAGAATGGGCTGATTTCCTTTAACGTCAAGGTCTGTTGAAGTCAGATGGCCTCCAATTGGCCTCTGTTTATTCCACTGGTTTTTAATTTTTGCCATTTGTAAGAAAAGGACAGTGCTACAAGATAATTCTACCTTTTCATGCCATTGTCACCCTACTGCCTGCTCTACCTTTGTTGCTCTGCCCTCTCAGTAAATAAATCTGCAGGTCACGTCCACACTAATCCAGAAAGTCCCAGTGCAAGAGCTACCATTACACCTCACTCAGACACATCTACTTCCTCTTCCTTCCCAGCCCTGGGTCAGAAAACTTTTGGTACTTGGTCATGTTTTCCTTTCTGCGTGTTATTAACATAACAGTAAATAAAATCTGTCTTCATGCTGACACTGCTGGTTCCCAGGCTCCCCTGTACCTCCTCGTCCTGATCTAAGCTGGGTCACCAACCTTTTAGATGTCCCAGAGAGGTGGTGGGTGCCTCTGCCCTGGAAATGCTCGCTCAGGTTGGATGGGGCTCTGATTCGGGTGAAGATGTCCCTGCTCCTTGCAGGGGGTTGGACTAGATGGCCTTTGAAGGTCCTTTCCAACCCAAAGCATTCTATGATGGTATGACCTGTCCCCTCTGCTTTTGGCTGTCCCCTGGGCTCCCCCCATGGCACATCCAGCCTCCCTGGCCTTGGGGAGGACTCTCCTCAGTGGGGTGCTCGGTCTTTCCCAAATTCACCTTTCGGTTTTGCCCTCTGGGACTCTCTCAAGGACTTACATCTAATTTGTTAGGTGAGAGGGTGAGATTCAAAAGGCAGTGGATGAGTGATGTGGTAGTGGCACCTCTCTTTGACCTTGGTGCCATCTGTGCCAGCAATGCATTATATTGAAACACACTGGGAAGGAGAAATGGCTTCACTATACAAATGAAAAGTGGAGCAGGAAAAAGGCAGTTCCTGAGAAGCCTTAGATATCCTGGCATTTCTTCTTGTTAGCAAGATTTACAGTGCTGATTTTTGCAGAAGCCAGGTCAGGGTGCACTGTATCACTGCAGCATCCCAAAGACTTTTAACTGGGGAAAATGGAATCATTTGCTTCTGTGTTGTCTTAACTGGGGGAGGTAGTGGTGTCTCTATTACTAATTTGCGTCTGAAGCTATTTACTCTTTTTTGTCTCCTGCACTGAGAGAATGAGAGGGAATTAATAAATTACCATTTATCAGTTTTCTACTAACTGCTGCCTACATCTGCCACCTCATCAGCCACTGTGCAGTTAGAAGTAAAATTCTGGTTTTTTGATACAGCTGCCTGCTCTGAGTCACATTGCATTTATTCTTTCTCTTACAGGGTCACACAGTTGCCCATATAACATTTCTGGTGTTTGAAAAAAGATATCATATTTTTCAAGACACTTAATCTGGCAGTGTTCTTCATCCTTAGAGAGATGGTCATACCAATTGGTTCTAGGTGTCATTATCTTGAAAACTGAAGAACATTTGTTTCAATATTGTATTTATTTTCTAGGTCTCCTTAAAGGCTATCCGGTATGAAGTGTCACCTGACCGGGAATATGCTCTATTTGCCTTTGATGTTGAACCCGTAAGTAAACAGATTTGATTTCAAAATACACAGCTAGTGGCAAACTTTCCTCTTTTTTTTCCACTTTTATGCCAGCTAGATGATGTTTAATTTAATTGCATCCTATGAAACAAAGCAAGAAACCCCCTCACTTAGCAATTCTGAGAGCATGTCACACTGCCATCTAGTAGAGGAGAAAGGTATAAATTAGACCGTAGAGGAAACACTGTCATTGCCAGGATTTTATAGCCTTCGGGAGGGGGATTGTAAGGACATGTCTTTGCTACAAGGATTTCTATTCCTCTTCTGTGATTTTTTTTTTCCACAGTGCCTTTTTCAGTCACCCTATAAATTTCTTCCCCAGAACGAAAAGCTACTGTCAGTGTCTCCCACAACTGAAATAATACATTAATTATGGTGTCACCATTCCCAGTGCTGCAGTTAGGGTTGAGCTATCACTTTCATTATAAATCCTTTTCTTCAGAGGGTTAGGTATAAATCATTCGTAAAAAATCACCATTAGGTTGCTACTAAGTTCTGGATTACAGCGAGTTTTTTTCCCAAACTTCAAAAGGGAAAAGTGTAATGAGTCATTTTTAAATGATGAACAAAAATCAAACATGGGGGAAGCAATTCTTCTACATGAATAATATTTTTGTCTTTCTCAATTCTGCTGGTATAAGGCCTGAAATGTTTGAATGATAGCTATGCTGTACTACTTGGATGAACTATAAGCCCTATATATTTTGTTTCCATAATCTAGAATATCACCGATTCTTCAAAATGAAAATAATTAATTCACTAACAGCTGTAATTCTTTTTCCATAATGTAAATAACATTTCAGCTGCTAAGCAAAGGAATTGTGTTGGTCCTTTAGGTAGTGGAGGTTGTGCCTCTGTTGCTCATCTGATTTCTCTGCTATCACCATTGGAGTTATTCCTGACTCGGAGCTATAAAAGTCAGAAGCATGCCTGGTTTTAGAAGAAGGGAACATGAAACTGCATCAGAAACTTTGGGAATAATTCATAATGATTTTTCCTGGGGAAGTTACTGGTGGTGTGACTTCACTTACCTGAAGCTTAGCTGAGTTCTAGACAGAGATGGATGTGGAAGTGTTAAGTTAGTTCTAAACATGGGGAAGACAGCCTAAGGGTCACTGAGCAAGCAAAGCCTTTCTCTCAAATTTCCCCACCTTGTGAGCCAGAGATGTTTTGTAAAATTCAGTTCTTTTAGTGGAAATCAGCCTTTGGCTGTGGAAGCCCTGTGCCAACACTGCTCAGATGCACTGTGCAAGCTGGAAGAGCCCCAAGGGGGGAGGGCTTCCTCAGTTCCTCTGAGAATGACAGAAAAATGCCTTATTGACCAAAAAAAAATAGCGAAAAAGTTCAATTTCTGAAAAGCAGTAATGAGAAATTCACTTTTTATTCTCAACCTTTATCCATTGAAAGGACTGCACACTCTGAAGATCTGCAAGAAGCAGAGTTAGGGGGGCTTTTACAGCGCAGACTTTGTGCTCAGGCTGCAGAGGAATGCTCGATGTGGGCAGGGTGGCAGGAAGGGCATGGGAATGGAAAGGCCTGGGCCGGATGTGTTTCCTCTGCACCCTCCTGTCTGCATGCCTGTGTTGCAGACCTGTGAGTTTGAGGTACAGGTAAAACACACTGAGGTTGTGGTCCCTAAGATGCCTCTCTGGAGAAGAGAGAGCAGCACACAGCCAGGTGCTCCCTTCCTCACACCACGTCTTTTCCCAGGGAGGAAAACCCATGGTGGAAATCTGAAAACAAGACCTTTAGGAACATTTGAGGATGTGGCATATACTCAGTGTAAGAGAACATTGCAAATTGCTCAGGTATTCATATATAGCAAGAGTTCCTGAAGCAAAATAAAACAAAACAAAACCCCCTCTTTTTTTCCTTTAAGATCCATGTTTATGGAGAAAACAGTGTGTTGGTTTGGTTTTGTTTTGTTTTGTTTTGAAGCTTGCTAATAGAGGGGTGTAGTTAGGTTCAGTCTTGGTTATTGAAGCCTTAAGCCATGGTGGGTGGCCCTGTGTATTAAAATGGCAATAACTGTTAAATTACTTCTTCAGCTTTCTTCTCCCTTGGTATGCAGACTCTGGCTACAAATAATTGCATGTTAGTTAGCTCTTCACATTTTCTGCATTTCAAACTTTATTCTTGGACAAAATTCAAATTACGCTGTTTTCTGCAACACAAGAAATTGATTAGCAAAGCCTTGGGCAGTTGTCCTTGTTGCAAAGTCAAAAGGAAATTTCAAGAGATGTATTGGCAGAGGACATGTCTTTAATTCTACAATTTCAAAAAAGGGGCTTATTGGAATTATTGTGTACTTATTTTGTAGGCATCACAAATTGTTTCTTATTTTTTGGCATTTGAAAGTGGGATGTGCTGCCTTTTAATTGTTTGTGAGTATAGATATTT
The DNA here is from genome assembly GCA_013389985.1 of Dryoscopus gambensis. Taxonomy (NCBI): domain Eukaryota; kingdom Metazoa; phylum Chordata; class Aves; order Passeriformes; family Malaconotidae; genus Dryoscopus; species Dryoscopus gambensis. Next base: position 424,853 of record WEIT01037269.1, on the reverse strand, counting down.
TCATCATTTTTTACACAGTAAAGTTGTGCTGCTTTTACATATGTGTATGATATTTTAATACGCATAGTATGAATTGATAATTTTTCTGAATTCTGAAATGAATGGATTCAGCCTCTATGTTTAATACCAGCCAAGAATAAACATCAAAATAGAAGAGCAGAATGTGTCACTCCAATGAAGCGGAATATTTTTAAGAAAAGTGCTACAAAGTCATTTCCTTCCAGTAATAGCTGCTTCTATACTTTTCTATTTATTTGTACAGAAGCATCTCTGCTCAGTGTTGGTCTGGGTGACAGCACTGACACCCACGCTGGAATAACACAGCACTGAACTGCCAGACACCTATTTTGCAAAGATACTGAGGCAGCTAATGTTTGTTTTCCTGCTGTATCACTTCATCATTTTAAAGGATAATGAATTAAAGCACGTTCCTTAAAATTTATTTCTCCCAGGAAGCTTGGCAGACAGCTGTGAGGTTGGTGTGGGTACATTGTGGCTAGTCTGGCTGTCACGTTTCACTGTAAATGCTTTTTTTGTGGTGCTTATATTTACAGAAGTTTAATCTTTCAGGCAGCAATATTCTGGGTAAGCCTTGTGCTAATAGGGAGCTTTTCTAACCTTGAACACTGAAGATTTGTTCTTTTTCTGGAAAGGTCAGAGGAAAGGCACCAGGCTTCTTTGTCTTAAAATACTCCCACAGTTTTTCTGCTGATTGTTTTTGATTTCTTTACACTAAAACAAGGTGCAACCTGAGGCTGAAACAGCTGAGTGAAATTTCGGGAATGCATTGGGGAATAAACACCTCCATAGAGAAACTTTGATTTCAAATCATCCTTCACCAAAACAGGTGTGTGGAGCTCTGATACAGGGTTTAATAACCCCAAAACACGTGGGCAAATGGGGTTTGGCCACAACACCTCAGCAGAAGGGGTGCAGAGGCTCACTGCTGTCTCTGGTGGGGCCAGGCCAAGGACACTCTCGCCCAGCTCATGGCTCCACCAGCACTGATGGGCAAGCTCTGTGCTCCCCGAGTGCCTCCTGGGGAGACACACAGGTCTGCGGGCTGGAATCACCTCTGTGGGTCTCCCCGGTCTCCAAAACGGATTTCCTAAATAGCCAAGTGACAAAGCAAACCTTAAATCCAGTGGCATTTCTGTGATGCAGTAAGAGTAAAGACGAGTAACTAAAGCTTGTGCAGCTTTCTGTGGCAGTCAGTTACCAGTGGAGTCTGTGCAATAAAGGAATAAAGGAAATAGAGGAAATATGTGGCAAGAAAATTCATTTTCTGGAGGGACATAGTGAGATGCTAAATAGGGAATGTTTAATTGCTTTTATTAGGAATCACTGTTGTCATCATGCAAGAGAGGAACTAAAGCTGCCAAGATTCTTCAAACTTTTTGTTCTTTTGTACAAATTGTCTCCAATTTTACCAGCCCATTACTGTGTTTGTGCCACTTAAGGGCAATTACACTTAGAAATCCTGGCTGATTAGCATGGACCAAACTGCAAAGACTTCTGAACAAAGTTAGGGCTCAGAGGCTTTTGCAGCTGATACAACAGATGCTGTTACCTATTTTGCCTATTTTGCAGTAAAAGAAATGCTCTTTTTTAATGCTAAAGACTGGAAAGAATTAATCATTGTGATTAGAACACACTCGATTATTATTTTTAGACTAGTTCATGTGGTGAGTTGAGTATCTCTATTCTCCCTGCCTGTATCTCTAACAGGAGTGGTGGGACCAAACAGAGCTCGGAAAAACCCAAACCAAACTTTAGACTTGGTATTTAGAACTTGAATGAAGTAAAAAAGCATTTTTTATAGAAAGCAACATACTACAATTATTTTTTTTACTATTTTTTGTTATTTCTCCAAGTCTGGTTGTTATGTGGAATGAACAGGTTTTGTGCTTATGGTACAATTACAACCTCATAATAATTTAATTACCTGTGTAAAAATTAAAATAATATAATTCTTGTTATTTCCAAAACTCTAATGGGTATAAATATTAATGAATCCTCACAACATCCTTTTGAGCTAGGTGATAAACATTATTGTGATAAATGTACCTCTGAAAATTGAACACTGTCATAACTATCATCAGTAATACTGCTCAAACTGTAGTCATGATATTTATTGCTTAATTGAAATGGATTTACCAGGCCTAGAAATAGGCTTACATAAATCTGTTTTCTTTCTATGGCAATAAATGTATTTCAAATTTACTTTTGTCATTCTCACCCAATGTTGTTTTCAGGAACACTGAAAATGTGTAGTGATTTCACGATAAAGTGAGCACAGAGAAAATTTGGGTCATAAAATAATGCTACCCATTTTATTGATTGTAGTTTAATTTTTGGTGTTTGTTGTAAATTATTAGTTTTTGAGGGGGCCATTTTGAGGGAAAAAGCTTATGTTTTTCACATCCTCTTTTTAATCTGAATACAGTTTTGAATCCTTGTTGTTCTTAAATCAGAAGGACTCCTCTATTGGAAAGCTGCACAATATGATGGTATTTTTCACTTACATCAAAGGCTGGTGGCTAAAATAATTTTTTCCAACATTTTCAAGCCTAAAGTACTGTAACTTCATATACCGTGAGAAATAGTTACTGTTATTAGGATAAATAATGGATTAGGATAAAGCACTTGCTAAATAAGAAGAAGAAAAGGGCTTAGTCCAAATACTGTTTATATTAGTTAAAATGTTTTTCTGTTATTTCATCTGTGTATGTGTGTATCTTCAGGCAGAGTATCTTCTCTTTTCTCAATTCACCAACTGTATGAATGTAGTTGGGAATGTAGAATGAGCTCTTTAATTGTAGTCATTCAGTGCTTTTTTAATAAGCAGAAGTCAAGTTATTAATGAATAACTGGAAACATACAGTCCAGCCACTTATCAAATCTGATAATTTGCTGTATTTTCATGAAAGCAACATCTTCAGTTACTTCCCATAGAATAAATATCATTGATACCATTCAGCTAACCTTAATTTTCAAGGAAATGCTCACAGATTTTGAAAATGGCAGCACTTTTATGTGTGTGCCTGTGTGGGCTTTCGGTGAGGTTGTTCTGGGGTTTCGGGGCTGAAGGTGGGGAGCACCTTTCTTTCTCCTTCTTCTTACAGAAACTGTTTCGAGTGATATTTTAACAGCCAAGATCTTTCTCCTTCTTCTTACAGATACTGTTTTGAGTGATATTTTAACAGCCAAGATCGGTAGTGTAAATAACCTTGCTTGATAAAGGGCTTTTTAACCTCTTTGAGGTCGAGCAGCAGTGCTCCAGCTACATTTGTATAACTAAAGCTGAGGCCCGGTGTGTCCAGAAGCGCTGTATGAAAAACAATGTGCTAAGAACATAGAAGATGTTAATTTTGTGGGTGGTCGTTTACTTTGGATTGAAGCTGAAGCAGCAGCTATTTTTTGACAACATTTAGAGGCAATAATTTCTTTTAAAAGGACATTGTTGTGGGAATTTTAAATTATGAATCTGGTCTACTTAAAATGCCCTTTGTGAAAGACAGCCTATCTTTTCCAGTCTCAAACCCACCATGAATAAATTCCCTCCTCTGCTGTTTTCAACAAGATAGACAAACAGAATTTTCAAAGGCATCAGAGAAGGTTGGTTCAAAAGCATTCCTACACTTCCATCTGCTTTTCTGTCTGACCTGGGGGAGTGTATCTAAGCCAGGACATCAGCTCTTCATGGTCACTTTTCATTGAATAAACCAAAGCTGCTAATACATGAAGCCTCAGCAGCTGAGGGGTTTTCCTACCAGTGAATCTCAGCATAGACAGAAGTAGCAATATCCCTGTCAGACATCCCAACGTGCTGTCATGTGTTGGTATCAGTAATTGTTTCAGCCTAATTAATATTTGATATCTACAGTGGCACAAAGAGAGAGGGAAGTTTGCCACACAACTCTAGAGGGATTCATGAGTTTTCAAAACTCTATTACAGAGTTGTGCAAACACTGCCTTCTCAGGTGTCCTCAGTCGTGCCTTCAGCAGCAGAGCCCTTCTGACGCCAGATCTTCTCTGCTGCACATGCTTACAAAATTAAAAGTTCTTGCTTATAGGAGGGTGGACACTCACTTTAATGGAGTAAGCATGTTATCAAGTGGTGAGAATGTTTGTTCTTACTGCTCAGCAGTCAACACTCCATCCAATTTCTGTCACGTTGTTTGTTTAGGACAGAAATTTTGGACACAGTTACAGGCTAGTGGAGCAATAATTACTGACAAGTTTAATCCTAGAGTTTTCTTTTGAAGGAGAAACTACAGAAACTAATTTTATATTGCTAAATTTCAGGGCCAATTTTGGACAAACAGGTGAAGAAGAAAAGTCATATCTATTCTTTATTTGGTTTGAAGGACTTTCCTGGTTCCTTTGAAATCCTGACAAAGTTCCAGAAGAAACTGTGTTTCTTTATGTAGCCCGAATGGTTCATTGCTTTTGACAGCAATTCTTCCACTTTGGAACAGCTTGGTTTAATGAGAAAAAAAGTTAATTTAAACAAGAAGTTAGAGGGGGTTAGGAACTCAAACGAACTGTGAGAACGTCTTGGTAGTTGGGATCCTTGGGCCATGGGAAAATGGGTTCTTATTTAAAATTAAGGGTCTGTCACTGTAACTCAGTAGAAACTGAAAAAAAAGTGGAATGAAAAGACATATCCCAAGTCTGCATACTTTTTCTTTATCTTCCATTCTTAATAAGAGGGAAATGATAGGCACTGAGTGTCAGCAAGGAGGAATGGCTGGGTGGGGGCTGCTTGTGTCTATTGTCCATGGAAAATACATTTGCACCCCTTAAATGCAAAGAATGGGTGCTCTCCTCATCATCAGCAGTTCTTGCAGTGGGATCATCTCAACATTGAAGGAACCCAGTCTAGTAGAAGGTGTCCCTGCCTGTAGCAGGGAGGTTGGAACGGGATGATCTTCCAGCCCAAACCATTCTATGATTTATCACTGGCAGCCACTCTGGTGACTTAGGGCCTGCAGCTCTTTCATGGGCCAACAATAAAACCACACTGGATACCAGTTTTTTAGCTCTGTTGCTCCCTGTTTTGGGAGGATGTTTTCAGGGGGAAGTTTGTGCTTCTGAAATGATGGTCTGGGTGCATAAAACACAACATGATGTGTTTGCCCACGCTGGGAAGCAAAGCTCAGCACAGCCTGGAGTCCTCCATCCCCACATTCCAGTTTTGCTGGTGCCTGCTCCCTACATAGCAATGGTTTTGGTAAAACTGCACCAAACCCCAAATGCTTACCTAGTCTCCATTCTCTCCATTCCAGGGACTGTTTATGCTGATTATTGCAACAAAATACTCTGCATGAAGTACAGAGCATTAAAAACTGAGTCTGCTGACTTCAGCTGCTGAGCTTTAACTGCTTTCCTATTAAAAACAATGGATTAAACCCTTGCTGTTCTCCTAATAATGCAGATAAATTGAGTTAGAACTAAACCTGAAGCCTCCTGATTTGAGCTGTGAGACTTCAACAGAAATAGTACAAACATGACTGAGTGCAAAATTGTTATTTCAGACTAAGTTGGACGGCCTTGCTTATGTAGCAAAGGCCAATAAACTTTATCCTACATTTATTCACAGGCGCAGATACACATCAGTAAACTGAAAAGAAAATCCACAGTTCCAGGGAAGACTTAGAGGAGCATCAAAACTCAGAAATAATTAGCCTGTCATGCAAAAGTACATAGGTGTATTATTTATCAGTATCAGCTATCAGCAGTCTTCCTCTGTAAATATTTTCTTTAGTAAATGAGATTTTCATCAAGCAGGGAAGGAAAAATAAAAAAGCCTCAAGGCAAAACACTATGACACAAAAATAACCAATTTTTCTTAGCTCGCATAAGGTTATATTTGTCATTCTGCTTCCTTTTCTGAGTGTATAGATGAGCTAACTTGAACAAACAGTTAGAGATTATTATCCTAATAAGATTCCCAAAATATCTTAAAAATAAACTGCAATTTCTGTTTGAATAAAGCCTTCATAAGATAATTGCATAAGGTATCCTAGATAGTCAAAATTAGATGGACAGCAGTAAAATAATCAGTTTTCCCTCTTGCTCTTGTACGGGGATCTATCTTAGTGAAACATGGGGGAACTTTGCTTTACAAGGAATGAAATAAATACCAGTATGAAAATTATTGAAAAAAATTAAAATTTAACAAATAATTAGATTCCTTGCAACATAGAGTGGTTTCAGAATAACATTAGAGATGAGTTCCTGCTTTTAAGCATAAATTTGCTTCCCAAGCCTTTAGGGACAATAAACATTCTGGTTTGTGCTGGATCGTAATAAGTACCGGTGGTTATTTTAAAATGTTAAGGAAAGAAATATATTAGGAATACCATGCAAAATGGGTAGACAACAGTGATTTTAAAAGCTTCAGAAAGCAAAACTAGAAAGAATTTAATTCTGGTGTCTCTGCAGAAACATAAAGCAGTCTATAATCTAATTCTTCTGATTTCCAGTCCTTTTTATTTTTTTAATTTTTAATCACTGAAATAGTAAAAAAAAAATATATTTAGTGCCCTCTTCTGGAAAAACAGCTCCTGCTATGCAGGCCACCCCAGTGAAGTTCCTGTACTCAGAAATGCAAATCTTCTGACGCAAGTGTTCTCCTCTTTAGCCAAGTTACATGCCCAAATCCAAGGAGTGTGTGGCTCTCTGTGTTTACCCTGAACAAGTGCCTTTTATCTCTTTAACTGCCTGCAGAACTCTGCTTTTACCAGCTCTATGTTAAACCCAATAATTAACGTTCCTCCTTGGGCAGCTAATGACCCAGATTTGAAAGTGGAATCTTCTATTCTTTTTTTCTTCTATTCTCTGCTCAAAAGAAGCTCTTTTTTGAAAAGGGAGAGGAATCAGAGGGTTTTAGTCATGTCGTTAAATGCATGAATCCTCATATTTTTTTGGTGCAGGAGTGGAAGAGTGATGCCGTTGATGGCAGAGCTGCAAAGGGTTCTGCAGCAGGCAAGGAACAGGGCAGGTTCTGTGCTCCTTCCTGTCCTCTTTGCTCTCCCCCTGCTTTCCAAAGAGATGCTCATCATCACCACAGACCATTTACCCCACGGAAGTTGCCCACAGCATCACAAAGATAACACATAAAATGTCCTCCTGCCTTCTATGTGATTTCAGTTTGTTTTCTTTGTCAGAAAATAGAATTGTCTCCTCCAGTGAATTAGATCTGTGTGTCCATTGAGATACAGCTCTGTGTCTTCTGATCTCATATCGAACTGGAAAATGAATCTTTCACTGAACAGGGAGAGGGTTTTTGACCAAGGTCCCTGGCATACATCTGAATATTTTCATTTCTTTCACATCCACTTCACTGCTTTTAAACTGTTGCTCTCTAATGTTTCTGACAGGCTCATCTTTCTTGTTTCAGATTCTTTTCTTTGAGTCTTCTAAAAGTGCCCTGAGCCTAGGACCATCTTAAAAAATTTCCATGCCAGTGCTAACTTCTTTGTAGTATTCACATTCTCAGCTGCTACAGTAGAAAAAGCAATTTTTACATGCTAAGAGTAAATTTTAATAGAAAGAACATATGCTGCGGTTCTGTAGTTGCTAATTTCTGTCTCTAAAGTGAATTATTTAAAAATGAATAAATTAATTAGATATACTATACTAAGCATTCAGCACATTTTCATGGCTTGATTCTCACATAATTGCTACAAAGCTTTACCATTTGCATTGTAAACTTCACAAAAAAGAGGCTTTTAGAATCTTCTTACAGTCAGTGTCTGCACAGCTCAAGAAATGTTTCTTTGAAAGAAAGCATTATCTAATGTTTCATTAAAAGCAGTATTAAGCATTGATTTCTCATGCTGTCCTTCAGCCCTCAGACTTGTAACTCCAAAGGCAATGAAGGTGAGAGTCAGTCGAATGAATGTAGATGTGAACCCTGTAAACTCCCATCTCCATCAGCTACCCCGGGCTGCCTCTATAAACGGCATAATTCAGGGTGTAAATCTAAGGCTAAAATAGATTTCGAAGGCTGCTGAGAGGAATCATACCCCACACAAGCTTTTGGCACCATTGTCTGGGAAAAGGGAGTTGCTGCATGAGGCTGTAGGTGCAAAAACGGAAATGCTTGTAAGGAATGACTGGAGAGGACATCCCTCAAGGCAAAGAGGTCAGCAGCAGGCAGATCCCTCAACAGAAAAGAGAGGCACTCCAAGTTGCAAAGTGCAAGAGCCTGGGAAAGTATTTTAGGAAAGGATGACTGTAAATCAGATAACTCTAGCCTTCTGTCTGAATTGGCTTTGGGCTACTGAGCCAGGGTAGTGGGCTGGACAGACTTTGGGTCTGGCCCAATACAGCTATTGTTATGATCCCAGATATTCCTAGAGAATCAGCGCTGTGTTTTTGTGGGTGTGTTTGCATGGATCTGAAGCTGTTCTATGTATCCCAAATCCCCGGATTTGGGATAATTGCTGTCTCCTTTTAAAACATTTATTTGGCCTCAGGCTACTTTTTTATTCTTAATACATGTAATGCTTGTTCATCTTTTACTTCTTTTTCTTGGATATATTGCTCAGTGTGTTAGAATCACAACTATGTAATAGATAATTTTATTCTCATTTTCAACTTTCTGAATAGAGGGTAGGAGGGGGAACCTGGGAATTTATATATGTGATGTGAATATTGATAAAAGTCCAAAAAGATCAACAACAGAATGACCTCATTATTTCTAACCCTCATTCTTAATTCTTTGTAACTTCATTGCAGCTACTTCCCCATAACCGGAGCATCAACAAGTGCACAACGTCTGGTGCAAAAATCCTACTGAGTGCTTTGCAGCACCCATTTTATTTACCAGTTAAAAATGGAGCAGTCGTCCTTTAAGCCAGTGACTGCAAGGGCTTTGTGGTGCCAGTGAAGCGCTGTGAGGGACAGGTGGCTCGGGAGAAAAAGGAGGCTTTTGTAATTGCTTGGCAGGGCAGAGCTGTATTAGAGTGCAGCAGCAGTTGGCAGATTGGATTAACGCTCTCCGAGGGGTGAGAGTTGGCACACGAGCTGTATGTTAATACCTGTGGCCTAAGTTGCTTCTGGAGCTGCATTTGTAACAAAAAGAGCATCCACTCCACTCCGCTGCTGTCACAAAGTCATAAATCCTCAAGCTGGCCTTGAAATTTCCTTTTGGTGTTGTCAGCAGTATAAGGCCCTCAAAAGTGTAATTTGAAAGCTAATCTTCTAATAAAGAATTATTATCATGAAACAACTGAGATAGATGATCAGTTTGTGGAAGGTGAATTAGCAGCACCACCTTACAACATGGCAGCCCCATCCATTACTGTGGTGGATGTTGCCATCACACTTTATTTACGGTTGTTTTGCAAACTGGAGACGACACTATTTGTAAAGGAATAACTCCTTGGCTTTGCTGTTGCAGAGACCTTTGGAAAAGCAGCTTCTAATCCCAGCACAGCCTCTGTATGTTTGTGGGAGAGATTTACATATTAACCGTGCGTGCTGCCTGTGGCGCATGACCCCGCCGCAATCGGCTTCGGCTTGCATTACAAATGCTTCCAAAATGCAAGTCCCCGTGGCGGGAATGTGCTGTCCCTTCCTCATGTCACCTTGATGTGAGATTGCTCTCCGAGGAAGCCTCTCTGGTGTGGGTCGCAGGGCATTCACAGCACTGCATGGCTGGAGAGCTGACCTGGTTATCCTTTAAACAACAAGGACAACGATTTAATTTTCAGTCGTAAGAGATTAAATGGTTAAAACATTTGCAAACAGAGGCATGTCCTAGTGATCCACTGCCTCTTGAGCTACTTCCTTCTTCCAAATCGATTGATAAAGTTTCTTCCTGGTTCTGGAGACAGCCAGTTGCTGATTTCCTATGACATTGGGTATGAGTGCAGTGATCCACACTGGTGAGATTGAGATGAGGCACGGCCCCGCTGGCTCTCTCTGAGGCACTGACAGCTTAGTGTTGGCTGTGTCACCTCACCCAGGCACAGTTACACTGCTGGGTTGGGATCCTTCCCTCCTCTTTGCAAGAAAAAAGTTTACTTCCCATAACAACTCTAATACATGCATCCCCCAGATATATATCTTCCTCCTTTTCCCCAAATGTTAAGTTAGTTCCTCTGGAATACAGAGACACTTATAGCACAGGCAACCAGTTGCCAAATTCTCTGTACACTGATTGATTCAGAGACCCCTTCTTCTCGTCAGCTTTCTTGCTCAAGCCTGTTTCCCCCACCTCTGCCCTCCCCTGAGCTCCCCAGGCTGTGCTGCAGTGTCCCAGCAGTGCCAGAGTGCCCTTTCCGTGGTTGTGAGCACGTCACACATGTGGCTGCTCAGCTGGACACAGCGCAGCAGCGGGTAAGAGCATCCCAGATCAGGTGTTTGATGACAGCTGTGGGTTATTGGCTGCCAGCTGAACCAATGCTCAGGAAACGCTCGTTGATAGCATTTCATTATGGGCTTTCTAATTTATTGGAGGCACGAAGAGAAATGGGCAGTGTTCCTTAGAGGGCTGTACAAGCAGGTTGACACAGAGCATGAGGCTGTACTGGAGGTGCATTACTGGAGAAGTGATAAAGTGTAAAGGGATAATTCAATGCAGGGACAAAAGAGAATATGCTGTCTCAGAAGAAAGCAAAATAGGTCAGTATCACAATGACTCTGAATGGTGAGAATGCTGAAGAGAACTCAAATTATACAGCTTTATTGATTTGTTTTGTTCTTGCAAGTAATCAAGCTTCACTGAGTGCAGGGTACAAAATACCAGTATGGATTTCGGTAGTTTTTCCTTTTTTATTGCAGTGACACAAAAGGAAAAGATAGCATGGCGTTTCTGAAATAATCTAATTCCGAGCTGGTTACTAGGGAGTGCCTATTAGCAATAAAATGGTCATAATCCTTTGCAAAAATAGTTGGGCTGAGGAGAACACTGCTGACCAGTCTGTCTCCACTGAGGGAAAAAATGAAAAGACCATTACCCAACCATGCCTCAGCCAGAGGTAACCCCTTGTGCTCTAAATCACAAATAGAGGGGAGAATGAACATACGGAAATTGAACAAAACATTACACAAAAGTTGGTGGTCAGGTACGGGAATGGATTTTTCATCCCTTTGGAGGGCCAGTTCAACATGTAACGGCAAAAGAAGGATTTCTTCTCAACAGAACAGAAGGGTTCAGTGAAACCAGTGGTATCATAAAGAATTTTGATCAAGGCAAATGATATTGACACATTAAGTGAAAATTTAGTTTTTAATGTTGACTTTCGTAAAAACTACAGAATATTCTGCAAACAGGTACAGCGACCTGCTTTAATCCTCCACAGACTACCATAACAGATTATGGCAGTGAGGTATTTTCAGTCAGATAATTATCCTTTTCTCTCCTGGAGGATTTGTATGAACAACAATGTTACCCTGTAAAGTGAACCTCATATTTTTTATTGATGACTGAATTAATAGACGAATCCATGTGACAGTGTGGTAGTGACTTGTATTCTTTACAAACATGGTATGTCCGTGCAAGAGAAGGGAACACAACCTCTGGGTAATGTTTGCTTCTGATTTTCCTCCTGAACTTGTTTTCCCCTCCCTTTCATGCCACTGGGAGAAAACAGGGTACCAAATACATGAGCTATTTGCCAATGCATAGCAGCAGCCCTCCTGCATTCTACTTTATTCTCTTTTCCCTGTTAATCTGTCAGCTTCAGAGCCTGGTTAAATATCACAGATGCTAAAGGCCAAATGGCAAATCATCTTTTACCTGCATATTTTGCATCACAGCATTAGTTACTGTTTAAGGGCGCCAGGACCATTTTGAAAGGTGGAATATGTAATTATGTCAAATGTTTGGGATTATTCAATTGGTTTGACATTCATATGTGCGTCTGGGGATTTGTCTGCTCACAGCATAAGTAGGAAAATGGGCTGTATAATCTATTTCCAGCAAATGTCTTTTTACAGACTCTTCGTGGGAAACTCTTTTAATGGATCTGGCAGTTCCTGTTTCACCAGCCACTTGTAATATATTTTTACTGTCTTGCTACACAGTGTAGAAGCAGATACATTATCAAGACAACTGGGGTCTGTTAAGAATCCTGAGGGGATCTATTATTTGTTGATATACTTTATTGTTACAGAATAAAAAATGAGTCATTTTACCCAGATAAATCCTGAGTGCTTCATGATTAATGACATTAAAATATATTCTTGCTGTTTTCAGGCTTTAGCAAACTGTTGTACACTTTTCTTTCTGATGACTATTTGGTGGGTTCATTTTTATTTGGGAGCACTGGGGTGACTTTTTGGATTAAATGTATGATTCCTGAAAAAGAAGTAAAACACTAAACAGTAGAAATCTTGCATTTAGCCTTGCAAGCTGCAAAGAGCTTGCACTTCTGCTCTGCCCTGTACTGGTCCCTTGTGAGCTCTAAGTTTTACGGGATTTTTTTGTGAGTTTTCTGGGTAATTCTTTAATGTAAATAACACTACTGTATGAGGGGCCAGGTGGCTCTATGGAGCCATTTAGAAAATGGATGCAAAGCATGCTTTATTTATCAAGTAAGTTACAATCATGAGCTCACGGCAGCCAGTCCACCTGGATTTAATCCCAGATCCTTAAACTGTTTTATATGCCAGGTTGTAATTCCCTAAATCAGCTGTTTTGGTAGAACAGCCTGCTGGGAGATGAGTGGATTGGGCTAATTTGGGGGGCCTTCTTCTAAGGGCTTTTCACCCCCTTGTTTGCAAACCACCTTGAAATGAGGTGCCTATTCTTTGTATTGATTCAGCACCTTGTCAAGCAAACATTAAAGAAAGCCTTGTGTAAATGCTGATTATTGCTGGTGCTCGCATCATCCCACAAAGCCAGACAGAAACTGACAGACAGAGGAGATGGAAGTGTAAACTAAACTCTTCCTTTTTTTTCTGATGCTTGTGATAAATCCTCAGCAGGTAGTGCAATCTTTCATACCAGTCACAAAATGCTGAAAATCCATTTCACAAACTTCTTTGATTTATGTCGCATACTTCTGCAGTTACTTTGGGGCAAGAACAAGAGCTACGGATTCTAATTTAAAGTATATGAATAGTCACAATGAATAAATGAGTCCAAATCCATTCTATGCTTAAATAACATATAGTTTCTATCCTTACAGTTTTCTATCCTTACAGTTATCCCTATAGTTTTTATCCTTACAGCACTTAAACAAGTGCTTTCAAGGAGGTGTTACCATTCACACCGTACTTCGCTCTGGAGTGACAGAGCACAGAAATTGCTTCTTCCACTTTGTTTCTGTACCTCGTTGGAACCACAATTTCCCTGTTCCTTTGGAATTCGGAGGCCTGGGAGAGGCACATGCCCTTCTCTGCTGCTCTGTGTGCTGCAGTGTTTCCATTTCTGCTGTCATCTGGCCAGGCCCAGGTTTCTTCTGTTGGTTACATAAAATGAGGCCAGTGGCTTCACAACAAGGTGTTGTCATATATAATTAGCCCTGCATTCTTCTGAATTTTAGAGAGATAATTGCCTTTCCAAGACTTCAGTGGGAACAGACAGATCCATCTCTCAGACTCTTTATGATTTCAGTGTAAACATGCACCTGTTGCAGAGCATAATTCAGATTGAAAGTAAACAAGATCTGTGCTGTGACCTGGGATGAGAAGCCCAGTGGGAGAGTTTCTGGTGCAATGGTTTTAGCATAATGAATTTTACAGCACTTGCTGATGACAGCTGGGGTGGGAGCTTCTGGGACCTGATTGTGGTGATACCCAGAACCCTTCAGAGCACTCTCAAACTCGTTCTGGCTGATGCTGGTGGGATGGGTCGGCACACAGAGTCTACAGAGCAAAACAATTGCCAAAACCTCTGCTACCCCCAAACATGCCTCTGTGCTGAGAGGAGCTGTAATGCTTCTGGGATCCAGCTAAAAATCAGGGCTGAGAGCATCAAATCGGTCAATGGCTTTTACCACACTCTTTGATAGAAAAGGAGAACACAGAGTTTATACGGCTATTTTTGTTGGCCAAGCATCAGAAATAGATTTAACGAAATGAATACTAACTTTTAAGTACTCTCGATTCTTTGAGGCTTAGTTTGGATTGCAGAAGAATGCCCATCTCTTCCCTGCACTTTTCCCTGCTGTGGGGTTTTCCTACTGCTAAGTGAATAGCCAAATTCATCTTGACCCCAGCAGAAATTTTAATAGAGATATTAAGCAAACATAGTTGTCCTCTCAAAAAGTTCAGTTAACTTCATTTGGTTTGCATATTTAAGAGGAAAGCAGACATTTAATTTCTCAGAAAGACGTAAAGTGACTTTTCCCTTGAATTCCTGTCTGCTTAGGAGCATTGCTGGCAGTGTGTTTTCCAAACAGGTTTGAAATTGTTGGGCTGACAAGGACTTTTGAGCTTCATGTGCTTATGTCCTAATACTAATAAATACCTGATCCTGAAATCTTTGCTCATACAAGTAGTTCATTTTTAAAGAAGCAAACCTACACATTGTAAGGATTTATCTGAGAAAATTTTGCTCCTGTGAGTGAACCCTTGCCAGCTACAAGCCTTTGAAGACCGTATACTGTAGCACAGCTGATGTGAGATATTTGAGTCTGGCCAAAGACCCAAGATGATAACAAATGACATTCAGAAAATAAAAGAGTTCTTTGAGTGTCCTGCAGCTTTGGTTTTCCTCACTCCTAAGCTCTCTCAGCAAAGAAAATGTTTTGCCTCAGTCTCCAGTAATGGCTCTAAGACAGCTCTGAACTCTCCAGCACGTCTGTAGGACTCTGCACCACAAGCAAGGACATCAGCAGGTGTCCTGTTCAAAACTTCCCTGGCTGTTTCTTTTCCCTCCAGCCTGCCACATTTGTCTATTTTCCCCTGAAGGCATCTGTTCATGTGCATTTTGGGGGGATTATGTCTCTGGTATCTGATAACACAGCATGGCTCATAACCTTGAACAACCGTCCCAGCCTCAGAGCAGAATTTATATATCTACTTCTTTTTTTCCAACCTACTGCCAGGATACTGGAAGACAAAAGTGGCTCAGTATTTAATGACAATGTATTATCAGGTTTCTCAGCTCTGTAGGCAGATTCAGTCTTCCAGTGCTTTTTCTTTAAGGAATTATAGCAGTTTTAGGACTTCATTAAAGCTAGAATAACATGCATCAGCCAGGTCTCAGGTATCGACATCAGAAGATTCAAGAGCTCTTTGATATGATTGGATGAGGATGAGAAAATGGTAATTAATTTGACATCATCTGACACAGGTGGATCTAAAAAGGACACTTGTACTAAAATAAATGCTGGCTTGTGGTGAATTCACTTGTATTCCTAGACCTTCCCTGATATCAACACTCCGGAGAATCACCTTGCGTGAAGAGTCCTTATGGATCCGAATGCCTGCAAGGAGATAGGATTTGGGGATGTGACCTCATTATGTCCTTGTAATGAAGGGAGTGAATTGCACAGGGAAGAAGGGAATCACATCAATCTAGCATCAATCTCTGCATTTCACAGGTAGAAATCCAGTGCTTTCCCCTCTGTGCCTGTTTTTCGGGGAGCTCACGCAGTAGTGTCAGGATTCAGTGTTTGGTTTCAAATTGTGGCAGAGAAGTTCGATTTGATATATATGGGATGATGTGCCTTGTGTTTACTGATGTGCCTCGTGTTTATCTGCCCCTGCACTGAGACCCCAGAAGTTGCAGGGCTGTTCTGGACACCGCTGTGCAGGTTTGCCCTCCAGAGTGGCAGGGAGTGAGTCATGCATACTTGTGATGCTAATGATGTGCTTGGGATGGCCCCTGTTGGGGCTGGCAGCATCACCCAGGACATCTCATGGTTTCTTGGCATAAGCATCAAAAAAATACATGTGCAAAAACAGAGGAGCCTAGGAAAAATAATTTGGATCAAACTTGCTTGGTGAAGCAAAGTATTCAAGAAATTTCTTCTTTGTCCTCTGGGACAGGATGCTTTATGAGAGCTGCTGGATAGCAAAAATGGTTTAAAGATTTAAGTAGCAGCCAAATGAAATGATTGCTAGGAGACTTATTCATTTATTTATTTATTTAGGAGTATACAGTAAGAGGACAGAATAGCAAAAAATGATTCCTGTATAAATTCATATAAAATGATTCATATTTAGACCTTTCACACTGGTGCCCTGACTTCTGATCACTTGCGAGGGACTGTGCTGTCACCAGTGGAAAATCACCACCTCTTAAATCACTGACATTGACTCTTGTGTTATTATTTACTGCTTAGAAAATAAGTAATAAACTGTCCCCTGTGAGATGAGCTGCTGTGCAAGCTGGCCAGCTCCTCCCCAAGGCCCAAAGAGCACAGATTGATATGAAGATGCAACTTAGCAGGTCACAGATACATGAGGTCAGCTTCATGCCTTGAGTCAATACAGTTTTATTTCCTGACTGACAGGGGCTTGACTATCCACTCTGACATCACCCAGCACCGCTCCCTGTTTTATTTATGTGGAAATAAAGCAAAAAAACACACGTTGTGTCCCTGTTGTGTCTAGTTATAATGATGGAGAATGTCTCCAGCTGACCAAGGTGTCCTCATTAATGACTGTTCTATATTTAGCCTTTCCAGGGCCCGTGTGCCCCCAGTTTAATCAAAGACCTGGTAGCCATGGTAACGACACCGAGCATCTGGGTGTGCACGATCTGCCAAACACCGTAATAAGGTGCAGGATGAGAAGAACACACAACAGCTTTAGGTGGATTAATGCATTGCTCTTTTCTGCGAGAGATTTTGAAGTGTTTAGAAGAGCTTCTCAGCCACATATGCTAGAGTATTTTTGCAAAAAACGAGCCCTATTGACACAGGTGACAGTTACTAATCTCCTTTTTTTTGTTGTCTTTTTCTTAATTTTGTTTTGCAGGTGTATCAGCATTCATATACAGCATATTATGTCCTCAGCAAAATACCTCATGGGTAAGCAATTTTTCAATGTCTTCATTTAAAAACTCAGCCATTAAAGATCCTGCAAAACAATGTGTATTGTGACAAATGGTTTCCTGTGACAGCCCTTTGCAATGGCCTGGCTTTCAGCTGCAGCATCCACTGAGCTGTGTGCTGTGCAAAAGATGACAAAGTCTGGGAACAGAAGTACTCAGCTTCCCCAGAGAGTCAGACTACATGAATTTCATATTACAGATTTCAGGGTTTTTGTCTAGAATATAGATGTGGTGGTGTCTGGCTGAGAGCCATGGTTGGCCACTCACCAGAGCACTGGAGAGGAGAAGGTTCTGCGGAGACCTTTTTGCAGCTTCTCAGTGCCTGAAAGGGGCCTGAAAGTGAGCTGGAGAGGGACTTTCTACAAGGGCATGGAGTGATAGGACAAGGCTTCAAACTCAAAAAGGGCAGATTTAGATTAGATACTGGAAATAAATCCTTTCCTTTGAGTGTGGCGAAGCCTGGCACAGGATGCCCAGAGGAGTCGTGGCTGCCCCCGCCTTTGGAGTGTTCAAAGTAAGGTTGGGTGGGACTTTGAGCAACCTCATCTGGTGGAAGGTGTCCCTGCCAAGGGCAGGAGGGTTGGAACTGGATGATTTTTAAGGTCCCTTCCAACCCAAACCATTTTATCATTCTATGATTCTTTGATTCTTTAGCTTTGATTAGTTGCAGTTTTTCTAAATCCCTCTTTTTATGCTTTGTCTTCTTGGTGCCTGTGGTTCCAACTCCATCCCCCAACCACTCATCTCACCTGCCTTGTTTCTTTAGAGTTCAGCTCGTAGCTTCTACCATCTTTTCCCTAAATTATGACTTCTTTTTCTATATGGAATTCAAGCAGTGGCCCAGCTGGTCAGGAATGGGATGCCACTATACCAGAGTCACATGTAGACACATGCTGGAACAGAGCATTTCAGGGTGACATTTCCATAGCACTGATGGAAATGCATAACTTCCACAGCAAAATTCTTCAATTAATTATCATTAAATATGAAACTAAAAGCCAGGAACATGCTGCCAGGTTGTGTGTTTTAAGTATCTCAGTGATGATAATGGCAGAAATGGTAAAAAGGGACAATATAGTTGTGCTCTGCCGTTTCTGTCCGCCATTGTACATGACTCATTTAAATACTTGCCAAGATTCTTCTAGTTGCCATTACTGAACATTATGGCTAAATAGATAGAAGGTGTTTTGGATCTTTAAAATAGCTGGCAAAACGTGCAAGATTTAAAAAACTTTTTCTGGTTTGTACATAGAGTGATCATGGTATCACCAGGTAACTCAGTCCAACCTCCTGCTTAAAGCAGGTTACTCAGAGTTTCATCTAGCTGGATTTTGAAAACCTACAGGGATGGGGACTGCACAGCTCACTGGGCAACCTGTCGCATTGCCTGACTGCCCTCATGGGCAGAAGGTTTCTCCTTATATCCAGTGTGAACCTCCCTTTTCAGTTTCTATCTGCTTTTCTCACCAGTACCACGGTATTAAATGGGTTGGGACTTGGGAAAACACTGGAACATGTCCTAAAGGCCTGTTGATTTCAGCCTCCAGGGGCTTGCCCCGGGAGAAGGCAGGGTCCTGGCCATGCCTGTGTGTGCTCAGTGTTTCCTACTGCTTTCTGCAGACAGCATCCACTGTTTTGTGTGCCATGGATCAGCAGCCTTCCCACTGGGCAGTCCTCAGGGGAACTAATTTTTCAACAGGGGTATGATATCTTAACGGCAAAAGGCCGAGAAGTCAGATATTGCAACATCTATATCTTTTACTCCCCAGCCCGCCTTTCAATCCATTTTTTTTTCGTATAGTAACCAGTGGGTTTAACAGTGGAGAAGTACAGGTATAAACACATCAGCATTTTTTCTGCATAAAAATCCTATCTACATTCAGGTGTTCCTCAAGGATTTGTCTCAGCATACTAGTCCACACACACACACAAACTAAAAAATGAACAGGAGAAAACAAACCAGCCCACAAAAAACCTGCAACCCAACGAAACCCTCAAACAACAACAATGCTAAAATAACTTCTTTGTCTTCTACGTAGTGACAGATGAACAATACTTTGTACAAAAAAGTGTGTACTAGAGACACAAAAAATTTAAAATCTTAGCGCCCAGGAGCTTGTGCAGCCTTCTTTGTTCCAGCTTGCATCTTGTGATCCACTCAGCACAAAAAATCATGAGCTTGATGTTAAATTGTTTCCATGTATGTTTGGAACATGGAAATCAGGAGGTTTCTCACCATCAAACGTGTTAAAGCTGTAGTGTCCATGTGACACACTCCAGACTTCTTCAGTCTCTTCCCTTCCCTGCCATAATCTGCTCTTTTTTTTGCTTTCCTTTTTTTGGTGTTTTGTTTTTTGGTGGGTTTTTTTCCTTTTGCAAGGGGAGGGTGTTTGTTTTGGGGTTTTGTTTGTTTTGGTTTATTTTATTTTGGGTTGGTTGGTTGATTAGTTGGTCAGACTGGGTTTATCTGGGAAACTACTCAACATGCTTAGGTTTTGAAAGCTCTCATCTTTCTGGCAATGTATCTGAGTAGTATCTTGTGGGCTGAAAGTGTTCAGCAACAGGATGAAGGCAAAGCACGAGCACATAAGCTTTGTGCCTGCAGCAAACCTGGCTAAGAGCAAAAAAGGCTTGACTGACAGCGCAGTTCTATTCCAGACAAAACAAAGGTGGAAAAAATAGAAGTATCATGCATAATGTGTATTAGAAATGCTAAAAAATAACAATGCAGTGGTCCAAGCAGTTTTGGATTACTGCATGATCTTTCTTTGTCCCTGACAGCGAGCTCCTTTTTCCCCCCAGCTTCAACTCTTTTCTGCATGCAGCTGTGGTTCCCCTTGGTCTCTGTTTGGTTGGGCAGTGGTGCAGGAGGCTGAAGTGTTGGATGTGTCAGAGAAGTTTCCAGCATAAGGGGGAGATCTGGAAAGTGAGAGCACACCAGAAGGCACTCAGATGTGTCAGGCAGTGGTGTCCCCACAGCGTGGTGTGGTGGTGGATCAGGAGACCACGAGCAGAAGAAGGGCGGGACGGATCACTGAATCTCGTGTTGGTACACGTGTGGTTTGCAAAGTTTAGGCTTTAGATACGTACACAGGTGTTGTAAACTGTATTGTGCAGTGACAATTTCATTGATCTTTCAGGTGATCATGGTGCATGTGAGTGGTGGGAAGGGCAGCACACTGCCATTTCCCTGGAACATGGGCATTTATCCTTCCTGTGGAGCTCTGTGTATATTTTAGGGTGGTGCATGAAGAGAGACGACAGGTCTAGGAGGTGACCATGATGTAACTGGTGATGAAATACATCAGCTGAAAGTAGAGCCTCTGTTGGATGAAGGGGTAAAAATCTTTTCATCACCTGCTTCATATTTAACACAGGAATATTGCTCTGATGGGTATGTGTGGATGAAGGTTGCTGAGGGCAGGACACAGCACACTGACACAGCACAAGGTTCAGTTCAGTTTGACATTCCAGGTTCTTTGGTGACGATGAAATTTGCAATCCACGGGCAGCCACCCTTGCCCTCCACCTGTCAGTAACAGGAGTGACAAAATTCTGCACTGAGCAACGACCCCTTTGCCACTTTCACAAACTGTTTTCAGTTTTTCCTCTTCTGCAAGCAGGCACAGCTTTACACCCTGTTGGTGTGTGCCCGCGGCCCTCGGCATCTCTCCAGCTCAGCAGCCGAGGCAGTGACTGCTGGGGAGCAAACTCACTCCCCTCCACAGCATCCTCCTGCTCAGCAGACAGTCATTCCTGGAAACAGGCTGCGACAGTGTCACTTTCCCCGTGCTCCCTCTCTCTATCCTGTTGCCCATCCTCAGCTATGATCTGCCTCATCAAGAAGGCCAGGCAATTTAGGATTTGCACCCGCTCATGCCCTTGCTGCTCCCCTGCTGAGGCTAACTAATAAGGAAGCCAATTAAGCCAATCTCTGGCATCGCTTTTTAAATAACATGGAATTAATCTGCCAGCATAAATTGTTTTTTAAAGGGAATTTTCTAATTATTTTTGCCACGTTCTGCAGGCTCGGCTGTGTCTGAAGTCAAAAGGAGCTCATACCAATGTTTTCCAGACTTCATTTCAAGCTCTCAATAAGTTTGACAAACCAATTTGGGAATGTCCTCAGTACGTATGTTCCCAAATGGTATTCTATAGAGGACTGCAACATTTTTTCACAAGAGCTTTTATCAAAGCAGACTCCCCACCCTGGGTCTCTACAGGACAGCTAATAGATGCCAATGACATAGATTCAAAAGATCTGATTTAAAAAATTAAAATAAGCCCGAGGTAGAAGAAAGAGATCACGCAGATTTAATACTTCCCTTCCTGTTATTTCAGCTTTCTCACAGCCTCTTGGTAAATTCGGGGTCAAACCCCCGCTGGCTTGACTCATTTGCGTTCTGCTTTCAATGGCCCGTGGTTTATGGTTTCCACGGGGGAGCCGGCTGAGATCCGCAGTTCCCGTTTTCCTGGGCGGAGGTGTGTAGGGGGTTATGTGCCGTTCAGCTTTCCTTCATGTCACCTCTTCTCCTCCTGCCGTTCACCCAAAGCCGCGATGCTGGCGCCGGGTGCCATCTAGTGGAACCAGCCCCGTGTTCCCCGGGATGAGCAGCTCCGTCCCGTCCCACCTGCTCCCCTCTGAATGCTGCTGCTTTTCAGAGATGTCTGCTGATAACTGCTTGCAGCTGTCTCCATTATAAATATTTTTGCGAAGCTATTCTCATAACCCCACGGTTGCGCTTGCTGCATTGCAGTTGCCAACTACTTGTAATTTATAAGTACTGCGATAGCAGCTGCAGGTCCAGATGTGAACAGGGAGCTCTCCAAGGTGCTGGGGGAATGAGGAACTCCAATACCATATACAGTTATTTCCTAATATTATTTTTCCTAATTTTGGAAAATAAAAATTTAGCAGTACAGGCAACAGCCTGAAAAACAGGCACTGAAAATTGTTTTATTCTTTTGTGGGTTTAATAATGTTGCTCTTACTGAATCCAGTATGAATTATCTTAGTCATTTACATCCTTCACTGAAATAAGAGAAAAAACTTCATTTCTTGGGGGTTTTTACGGTCAGGCAGGGACTGACCAGAGTGCTTCCCTAACCCAGTTGTAAGATTTCCCTCACCAGAATTAAAGTGTTTTCACACCCGTGCATGCTGCTGGGCCACTGGTGTGATCTGGCACTGCAGGTTCTAAGCAAGAGCTAACTTTGGATAGATATCCAAAGGGGTACTTCTGTAATTAATTTTTTGCTGTGGCCAGCACAGAAGTGTTGCACTTTTTTCCAGTTGTGTTTGCATTTCCCAAAACAAAGCCCAGCATAAAACATGTTTTTTCAGACCTCCTAGCACTCACCCAGTTCTGCATGAACCATTTTCCTCTGGACACAGCCAAGTGTCAGGGATTAGTGCTGACCCCCTCGCAGGAGCTCTTATCACATGCAGCTGGGACATGTCAGTGGGAGCTTCCAAATGTTCTTACCAGCATCAGGGAGAAAATCAGCAGTTATTGCCACTCCTCGCTGATTTTGCATTTGAGAAGGAGGGAATTGTGCACAGTTACTCCTAAGCAGGATCCATATTTCTTACCGGATTTATGTGCTGGGCTCAGAGGGGCATGGTGAGCACATAACAGGAGCACTCTTGGAGCCGAGTTCAGCTCTTCTTGCCTGAACTGCCAGGGTCTGTAAAATCCTGCACGAGTGCCCCATGCTGAGCCCCAGTAACTTCAAGAGAAGTCCCAGGAGTGGAGTGAGTGCACAAAACGTGCTGGAGATCCACAGAAGTGATAACAGGGAGAGGAACTGAGCCGGTGCTTCACTGTGGGTAAATTTTCAAAGTGATGTCTATAGATCTCTCTGCAGAGCTCTCACTATTCTTCCTTTTTTTTTCGCAAGCCACGGGCAGAAAAGAAATGGACTTTAAAGTTAATTAGAGAAAACTTAATCAGTTTTGTACATATCCTATTGTATATTTCAGAAGACAAGAAGTTTACCCTTGCACGTTCCCATTTCCAAGTTCACAGCAAAAGGAAATCATGTTTCATCATTTAAAATCATGGATAAAAGAACTTCAGAGCACTGAATCTACTTCAGACACCTGCCCATTTCACCAAGACTACTGTATTTTATTTTGATCTGGCCTGTTACACATCGTCTCTGTACCATTAAAAAATCCTGTGCCTCAGTGTCCCCATCTGCAAAGCAAGAAGAGAAATTGCACCTACCCAGGGGAGGCAACATGCAATAATTATTGTAGAGACTGCTGCACAATTTCACTCTTTAACATTATAAACTTGTACTAGTGCCCACACTTTATTTTAAGAGGAAAAAGTACAATATTTAATAAAATCCATTTTCAGCCAATTAAATTTTACTTAGAGCAGCTGAATATTTTCCCCCAAGAATGATCTGTAGAGGTTGAAATAAAATCTTTATGGAAAGGTGTGTAAAACCAAATGAAAATGTGAAATTTGTTAAATAAGTAAAAAAATGTATTCTGCAGTTCATGAAGAACCTGCTATTTCTACTCCTCCTCTCACCTCCCTCTCTAACAATTATCGTTCTATAGATTTTATCACATTTTGAGATAGTTTATACAGTTAATTAAGGCACTTCTGCACAGTGTGGTGGCTTTTATGCCAGACTATAAATAAGAACATCCTCATGATGTCAGATGCTTTTTCAGTTGCATTTTGACAACAGAAGACTGGCCCTTGGAATGGTTACATTTGGTTGCTTGATCATGGAGCCTGACCTTACATCCTCTGATGTGGACAGGAATTTTTCATCTGAGTTTGCTGGCATTTGGCTCAAGCCCTGATGGAGCTGTTTGGCTTCTTGCTTTTTATAATCTTCTGAATTAAACACTCTGTAAATCACTGGAATTGTGGTTAAATCACATACCAGCTTATTGCTTATGAATACATTTTGGGCCTCTTTGAAAAGAAAGAAACAGAATTTCATTAAGCAAAGCCACTATTTGAGCATCACTCTCTTCCACGCTGTGGCAGGTTGAAAGCAGCTCAGCCTGGAAGGCAGTTCAGGCAGGGCTTTTGGCTGTGCTGGTGGGAGGAAATCCACTTCAGCAGCTCAACACCGTATCATTTCCCCAGGGGATTTGCCAGTTACTCACCCATGTTGGTCACTGCACAGCATTTTTTTTTTATTAATGTGAAATGTTCCTTTTTTGTGTAGGCAAGGCAATTCCTACCACAGGCTTCTTTCTTCCAGAATCAGTTGTGATGTGGGTGGACACCTTAGAAACCATGTATAGTGATAATAATAACGAATGGTCCCCTGAGGGGAGGATTTGATATTAAGAATTATAGTAATGACTAAAAAAAAAAGAGATCTTGAGTAATTAATAGCTAGACACAAATGTTAGCACTTTAGCAGAGAAAAGCCCAGCAACCAACCTCCTTATGTTACAGAAAAGGTCACTAGCTTATGTCTCATCAAAAAGAAAAAGTAAAAAGGAAAAGAAGAACGGTTTGAGGCAAACTCTCCCATTGTGTTTTTCTGAGACAGCACCCCCTGAAATGGAGGCAGGGTTCCTATTAAAGTCTAAATCTTGAATAAAATGTGCTTCACTGGTGCGAAACATGTCTGCATTTGGAAATGTTTTTGTGCCTCAGACTGAATGAACCTCCTCTGGATCCCAGGCTGTGGTCAGCCTCCAAACCACAGTCACTGCTGGAGGGTTCATGCACTTCCTGACACCTGCCACCACTGCAAACTGGCTCCTTGGCATGGATATTCCTCCTTTTTTCATGGCAACGAGGTTGAGTTAGTACAGATTTTTGACAGAAAAGAGAGATAAAGGTGGATGAGAGAGAATTTATAAAATGATGGTGCACAGCACCCACTAACCACAGCCTGTACAAATGCTGCTTCCAAGAATCACCTTCCCAGGAATAAAATTGTGGGTGGATTTTCACAGTGGGAATCAGGAATCTTTGTTTGCATTTTTGCCCTAATGCTCAAGGTCCTGGATGGAGTTTACAACAGGACAGGAACAAGAAACGCAGGTTTCCGCAGGGAGCAGTTTTTGCTCCACTGCTATGGGTCTGTGGAGACACCCTGTAGGGTGAGCCTTGATTATTCATTGCTGTGGTTGGGGGATAAGCTCTTTCAGCCCACTAAACTCTCAGTGCACTGCTGTTTGATTACACAGCACAAAGAATGTGCATCCTACAAGAAGCCGACTTGTTTCGTTTTGGGCACCTGAAAAAAAAGTTAGTTTTGAGGACCCAAACCTGCAATATTTGGGCATTTCTTCACTGTTGTGGGATTTAATGAGTCCTGAGCTCAGTCACATAGTGAGGGGTATATAGGGACCTGTGCCAGCCACTGAGGACTGTACAGTGCCCCCAATCTGAGAAATGTGTAACAGTCCATGGCACAGCTCTCATGCACCCCAGCCATGTCCTGGGGCCCCCTGTTATCCTTGCTACTTGGTGCTGTGACCCCTCCACACGTAGTCACTAACCAAATTTAGTAGTCTAAAAATGCCTTATTATCACAAAACGGGCACCCTAAACCCCCAGGGAGCTCAAAACACACAGGAAAGAATGGTATGGGGACATTTTGGAAAGCAAGAGAGGGTCTCTGGGTGGAGGATGGATGCTACAGCCAGATTTTTCCTTGGCACAGTAGCCACTGAGAAAGTCTCTTTATGGCAAAGGTGATAAAATACCTGGCTGATAGCCCAGACTGTGTCACTCCAGCCCTGATGCCTCTTCACCCCTTAGCCTAACATTTACTGAATGCTCCACTAGAAATTTGAGGAGATAGGAATAGAAAAGGTTTCTTTCCCATGTCACACATGAGAAGGAGATAAGAGGAATGAAAGGACTTTCCATATGCAGAGCTCTGAAGGCAGATGTTACACCCCTTTCAAATGCAAGCATTCCCTCTTGTGTGGGTACTTCAGGTTTATACATCTCTGTTATGGGGCAGAAGTGCAGAGCTAGAGTGGTGGCTTTGCCCTTTGAATAAGGAGAGTATTTATTGCCACTCACTTTTAAGCCTTACGGAAACCTGGCAAATTGTGGTGGTGTTTAAAAGTCATCACATCACGGTTGATAAAAACTGGAAATAATGGCACAAGTAAGTGTATGCCCTGTAAATTTTAACCAACCATCACACAGTCTATGTGGGGAGAGGCTGTTTAGAAGGGTGTTTCAATTCTCCTGAGACTCTGCACAAACCTCCAGGATCTCCTTGTCCTGTTGACATGAGAAGAAATAAGATTTGCTCAAAGACTCAGTTTTCAAAAAGAAAACAGAGAACACTGAGTCATTCTGGTTTGGTTTGAAACCAAATAACACAGACTGTTAAATTAATTTAGAGCACAAGCCCAAGAATCAATCTCTTGCCCAATTAGAAGTGTGACCTAACAGCCAGTGAAGTCTTATTGTAACGAGGCACTTCTGCTGTCTCTGGTGGTCGGAGATCATTTCTATATCTCATTTTATGTACTAATAATCCCATACTGCTCTCTGCAGGCATCACATCATGCTGCCATGTTTTTATTAGTGTTTGAAAGTCAGACAAGGTCAGCTGGATGGAAAACACACAGGTTTCATCACCAACGTCCTTTCCTGTAGATTGGCAGTGTTGCTCAGAAGAATCACATTCAACCCAGGCTTATCCAGAGGATCTTCCCAGTTCATTCTTAAACCTCTCAGTGCCTATCAAGTTGTTTCTCTTCAACCTGCATTTTTTTCCCCCTTATTTTGGACAGCTCATCTTTGGCTAGCCGCAATTCTGACTAGCCTTCTTGATAGCATTCAAATATTTCGATTTTCATTTTTTCATGTCTCTGTTGTAGATAAATACTCATGAAACCGTGGTAAATCTTGTGCTTCACCTCATGCCTTGCATAGCACTGAGGTCAGAGCTGGCTGACAAAGCTCTACAGAGTAAAAGAAAATTACATGAGTAAGAGAAAATTGCTTTTAAGTGGTTGCATTTATCACCTGAGTGCTATCGCCTCTCATTGTCTCCTTAGGAGACAAAATATGACTCCAGGAACAAAAGTTCCTTTTAAAAATACAGTAAAAATTCACTCTGTCTTCTGTGATTTAGAGGGATCATGTGATAAACATGATAATATCATTATTTTAAAAGTAACATTACCAGAGTCCAAGGTCCATTTCCACTGTTTCCTTACACAGGGAAATGCAGAGGTTTTGATCAATGCTTTGCAGTCCTCCAGCCTGCATCGCTGCAATCCAGAGCTGTGTACCACCCTCTGATGCACTTTTAAATCAGTTTTTTTAGACTAGAAAGGCAATTCCATGCCATAATTTTACACCATTACCGATGGAAGTTGGTGGCTCCTTTTCTGACAAGTGATTGATTTTTGTGTCTTTGTCCATGGCAGGCAGGCTGGAACTAAATGATGTTTAAAGCCCCCTCCAACCCAAACCATTCTATGCTTCTATAATTTCAAGGTGGTATTAATAAAGTGCAAAGTTTTGTAGGTTCAGTACCAAATATCACATTGATGGGGGGTTACAGACACAGACCTCTGAGCTCATATTGTTGGCCTGCATCCAAAACAACTGCCAAATTAGAGACAAATGTTTTAGATTCTCTTGCTTTTTAGGTTTTATACTCTAAATCCATGGAATTCATTCATCTTGGAAAAAATGATTGGTGAGCGCTGATGTTTCTAAGAACAGCTGAATGAATTGATGTGCATCTGCAGTTGAAATTAATAAGTTCAAATTGCTTTCATCACCTCCTTCTACTTTCGTTCATTGAAAAGTGCTGCAAGGAAAATATGTGTATGTGTGAGTGTGTGCATTAAATATTTAATAGTGGATGAGCCTAGATGAATGGAAGAGCCTTTCCCATCTAATTAAGCACTTTTATTAAAATTCCAGGGGGGGTTTTTCAGTTGCATCTTCTAACAGTCTGACTTCTTGATTATCTGTTCTGGCAAGTCTTTATTCCCATTTGTATGATCTTTTATTCTATCTCACTGTGAGTCTCAGCAGGGCTCTGTATCTCCTGGGGAGAAATTTTCTTAATGGCACCTGTCTTCTCTTCTCCTTGGTGAATTTTGAAGTAAACAAGTCATTTAACTGTGTCAAGTCATTAAAAACAACTCATTAAAATTGTGTGTTTGCTACTCAAGAAGTTGCATTCCTGCCTCTTAGAAATCTTTCCCTCTTCCTCCGTGTCCTTATCTATGGTTCTTTGTACACTTATTAATTAACCTGTATGTTTTACAGTCTTTTATTTGGTTTTGCAAATTTTCTCCAGTTTGCTTCTTTTTTCCTCATCATGCATCAAAAACTCTTATATATTAAGAAGTTTCCAGTTCTTTATTGCCCTTCTGTATTTATTCTCTATTTTATTCTCTGGGTTTTTTTCCCTCTTTCTGAGGAAGAAGAAATCTGTCTTAGCTGCTGTCTGATTTTATGTTATTAGAAGTAGATCTGAAGACATTGAGTTCTGATGCTAAGACAGATAGCTTAGACAGACAGATAGTTTTTTATAGTTAACCATAAAAAATGCTTAAAGTACTGTGAGCTGACGTCCTTAGGAGTGTTGTCTTTCAGAATATTCAGTGCTGGCTTGATGCAGATAACAAGAGGAGATATTTCTGCCTTCCCTATGTTTTTGTAGCCGTCTTTATTTCTTCAACTTGTATATATTACTGACATCTTTACATACTAATTATATAGTAAATGTTTTCCAAAATTATGACATAGTGAAGCAAGGAGGTTCAAATTTTTCCCCAGTAAAGCATATATACATAGTTTATATTATTTCTTTAGAGGATGGACATATCAGAGCAGCCTTTGGTGCAAACTGTTGCATTTTTGTTCACAGTGGCAGCATATTCAAAGAATTTCCATACCAATACTGTTGTTCTGTATTTGAAATTAAAATCAAGTTATGAAAACAGACCTAAGAACAACAGCCTATACCATACCCCAGAATTTGACTGGTTTTGCCAGTTTTAGACTTTTTCGGTCTGGCATTGTGAAATATTCTTCTTCAAGTAAAGGAAATCACTCCCTCAATTACAGTGGAAAATTTCTGGGTATTTTTGAGTTGCTTTTGAAGAACTTTATACTGAAGAGTTAATCATGTTTATGCTCAGAAGGAGAACCGGCGCCACAAAGTCTCTGAGGGAAATTTGCCTTCTTTAGGAGAAAATGTCAGAAGAGGGAACACACAGATATAAAAATTGCAGCACAAACCAGTACAAACACTTTCAAACAAGTTCCTCATTAATCAAAGTAACTTTTAAAGTCAAATGCAGGTAACACATGATTGATTAGTTTGTTTTATTCTACATACTTGTTCTGAACTCAGTTGCAAGCAAAGATGACTTGGCAGCTCTGCTTGTACTCGGGAACTTTCCTTGTTTGGAAATTTTGAGGGGAGACTTTTTGACAAAAATCTTCACTTAAGTGAGCAAATTTCTCAATTTATTACTTCAGTAATGTTTTTTTTGAACATGGTGCTGAAGTCACGCCTGTGTCTGGAGCAATTTAACAGCCTCTGGTCCAGACAATGTCATTTTAATGTGGAAGAGTTATGTGGCACCTGCTCCATCTTCTATCTGGCCTAAAACGTATTATTCCCCTCTTTTCCCAGGCTATAAGATCAATCATTTTAAAATATGAAAGAAATAATGGCAACAGTTTAGTAAGGCCTTACCATTTCTTTGGCTGGAAATTAAGATTGAGGCTCTTTTTTGTGAGAAAATAGTGAAAATACTGTGAGGATGTCGTGAAGCTGGTTCTTCATCCAAACCAGGAGCCAGAGATGTACAGACTGCCTTCGGAATTGCCCATTTCCAAGCCAGCATCCTGCACAAATGAGCTCACAAGGGACAGGCTCAAATCCGAACAAGCCCTAATTATGAGGGTCTGTGAGGAGCACTGGCTCTTTGGAGGGGCTGAGATGACCCATAATATTGATTGATTCAGGAAAAAAAGTACAGAGGAATTTTAAGCAGGCTGTTTTGGAGGAGAAGGAAGGGTGTAGCTATGGAGGACTGTAGCTTAATAGGAATAGCATACTTCCCAGAAGGAGCTGACTGGCATGAGACCCTGTTTATGCAAGTGTAAAACAGATGAGTGCTCCTGGGACACAGGTGTGCATTTGGTCTGACTCCCCTACAGGAATTTAACAAAGGAGAGTTAAAGGTCCAGAATTGCACGAGATAGTTGGAAATGTGTTTGATAAATGTTCTCCAGAAGGGTTTTTCAGCTTGAGTATCACTAAGACCTTTCTCAAAGAGAGTGTCAGAGAGTTGTGGCCATCCTGCCCAGAGCAGCTGTGTAGACAACTCTCCCTCCTCCTTCTCTCTCTGGGTGATATAATAGCCCAGAGAAGTTAACTTATAGTTAGTTAGGACATAATTTACCCAGAGAATACCCTATCCCTGGAAGTGTTCAAGGCCAGGCTGGACGGGGCTTGGAGCAACCTGGTCTAATGGGAAGCATCCCTGCCCATGGCGGGGGGCTTGGAATGAGATAATCTTTAAGGTCCTTTCCAACACAAAGCAATCTGTGAATCTTTGATAATGGGTTTTTAAAGGGGTTGCCTGGGGCTTCCAGGGCAGGAGGCCATGCATATTCCACCATGGACCACGCACCCAGTGTAGCCCAAATAAGTGTGTGGAAATCTGATCTTTCACAGGGAGGTTCACAAGTAGGAGAACTCCAGTTCGTGGAGCCACCTTTGGACTTGCTGATAGCGCAGTTTCCCTGGCCACTGCTGGTGCAGCCCATCTCCAGGGAACTCCTGCAGCTTCTCTGAAGCCTGAGAGATCAGGCTTGGCAAGGAGGGAAGTCTTCTCAGCCCCCTTGCTTGTGGTACTGAAGTTTGCTGCAGGTGGGTGAAGGAGTGTGGCTACTTCAGGGAAGAAGATTCTCTTCAAAAGATGAGGAAGAAGCCAAAATATACCAAGATGAATATGTCCATCTCTCGGGAGCATTTGTCGGGGGAAACTAGGATCTTGGTCTGCTTTTGGAGCCTGTGGTAGAAGGGAATGGCTCACAGCATGAGGATAGATGTGAACAAGATTTTGGTACAAAAGAAGTTTCCCAGCCATACCAAACAACTTGAGAAAGAACTCAGGAGGTGGAAGGTTTTTCCTTGACCATACCCAAGAATGAGAAGATGACTTTGCTTTTTTTTTGTCTGCAGCACAGCTCTTCCCTTTTCCTTCTGCCTTATCATCTACCAAAGCTGGTTTATGCAGCATTTCTCATTGCATTAGAGTTTTCCTCTTCTGAAAGATGATGCAGTGAGCAGAACTGACAGGACTTGTCTGAGCTCTGGTCTGAATTATTTGCTGTAATTGGCATGTCTGTCCCTTAGCTCCACCTGTGTTATCTGAAGCATTACAGCTTTAAATTTGTATAATCTGTTTATTTATGGATGGTATTTCCCCCTCTATTTGTACTTTCTTGCTCTTCTTCTCACCATGGGTAAAATAACCCAAGAACTAGATAGTTCATTTGACAAACAGCGAAGTGCTATTTTTTTTTTTCCCAAAAGGGGTTTTGATTTGATTCACTGATTTTCTCTTTTCCTTCTACTCTCAGAGGTTACTCTCTGTTAAGATAATCAAGACAGCTAACCAGAGAGATGGATTCCTAACAGGCATAGCTGACTGGAAACTTAAGTAGCTAATGCACACAAGC
Organism: Dryoscopus gambensis; assembly: GCA_013389985.1. Classification (NCBI taxonomy): domain Eukaryota; kingdom Metazoa; phylum Chordata; class Aves; order Passeriformes; family Malaconotidae; genus Dryoscopus; species Dryoscopus gambensis. Next base: position 393,197 of record WEIT01037269.1, on the reverse strand, counting down.
TTGAAGAGATCCAGAACAAGTTGTAGGGCTCATCTTTTTACAGGAAAGGGAATTTTGTGGCTGCTTTCAGTATGAGCATTATGTGTTCTCTTATCCATACCTAACAAAAATGACTTTAGGCTGCTCACAAATGGGTAAAAAACATAAGAAAAGATACGATTTTGCTCTACAAGCAGCAGCTGTGGATGATACTTTGCATGGAGAAACAAAAGCTATCTGGGCATCTTATGATACACTCAGACTTGAAGTGTCAGTACATCAACAACCCACTTTGCCCCTCCTCATTCTCAGTTCATCCCATCCCCATCACAGCTGTCAGCTTTACTGTGAGGGTTCCACCTGCAGGAGTAGTGGAAGGGGGAACCTGTGGCCATCGGGGTCCTCACCTTGGGTCTGCCCCGATTCTGGCTGGCCTTTGAACAGTTCACAGGAAATGATCGTTTTTTCACGGTGGAAAATTGCACAAGATCGAGTCTGAACATTCCTCTTGCTGCTGTGCTTGTCCTTGTTGCAACAGCGCCAGCACAGAGGGAATGTGCAGCCCAGGGACTTCCAGCCTGGCAGAGCAGAGCTGGAGTGTAACTCTGGTACTGCACCAGGCCCCAAAACAGGCAATAAAGAGAATTCACTTAGGGTCTAATTATTGCATTCGGTTTTGTTCTGTTTTGAAAACATGGTCTGGAAAACCCTGTGCAAGGAGGCCTTTTGCTTAAAGGCCAGGCAGGATTTGGCTCTTTTCCCTGGTTTTCGGTGATGTTGGCCTCAAATTGCCTTGTTATTCCTGTCTACAGACCAGTGATGATAATAGTCTTACTTTTTCAAGCAGTTTGAGATCTTCTAATGAGGCATATTTTATACAGGCTTTATTAGGTTTCTTGTGTGTAAGATATTACGATACACAGGGTTGTTGCAATGTGACTTCAGAATATGTAATGTAATTATTTGTGCTGAGTATAAATACAGTTAAGGCAATGCTATCTGTGCTGGGATAAAATGACATTACGCTGCTTTGACATTTACCAAAAAAGCCTCCTTTTTCTGTATTGCGTTTGCTGTGTGTCACTTGTGTTCTGCTACAAAATGAAGGTAATGGATGAGAGAACAAGAAAAGCATTTTGATTTTATTTTCTAAAAAATTAGATACTTTGTATTAATAGGAGCTTTTCCCTTTGAAGCCCGGCTTTATATCAGTTGTCATACAGTTGCTGATCTTTTCTACCATCATGTTCAAAGGAAAATTATGAGGCAAAAAAGCCATTGGGTGAAGAAGACGAAATTCTATTTTTCTTGTGGCAATAGGATTCAAAGATATGATTATTGTTTATCCTTTGTGGACATCATGAGTGTTGATAAATACAATTGCATTGTTTGCCATTCCTGAGCTAATTCTTATGGCTTAGGCAAGTCAGCAGTGGAACTAATATGTTTAGCTTCTTATTAGTAAGAAACAGAAATTGTCACTTAAATTCTTGATCTTAGCAACACTTGCTATTGGTATAGTATTTACCTTACTGTTAAAAAAGTCTACTGAAGTCTGGCTGAAAGGCATCTTACAAGTTTGTGGTGTATTTCCAGAGCAGGTGTGCAGCAGCTTAAACAAGGACATTTCTGAAACTGAAATCTTATTTTTCTCTTTTTGCAGGGATCCTCAGAATTTGTATCCCCCTGAGGTCAGCAATGCAAAGCTTCAGTATGCTGGTTGGGGTCCAAAAGGGCAACAGCTGGTAAGAGAAAAAACAAGTGTGCCAATGCTGCTATTGTTTGGAAGTAAAGAAATAATAATTCCTTTTTTGAATAGTTTCTTGAAACCTGTTTATGATTGTTCTATCATGTAATTTATTTATAAAATTCCCAAATATATCCATTCACTGCAAAGTAATCGTGTCTAAAAATGCAGAGAAAGAGCAGTTTGTGAAAGCTTTTTGAGAGGATGCACCTGCTTCTCCTGATGTTGGACACAGGACAGATTATAGAGATAATAGACAGTTTGATTTATTTAGCATCTCATTGCTTCACAAGGGCATCTTCAGACTTGCAAACTTGGCACTGGGGATATGTTAATATTAGCAGCCCAGTTTGGAAAATGCACCTCTCTAGAACAGAGATGCCCTGCATTTGCCCTCTGGTTGTTTGCAAAATAGACAGAATTAGAAGTGGATCCTGGAAAGTTTTCAGAGCTGCTTTAAAAAAACCAACCACAACACTTGTCAGGGATTCATTAGATTTCATGGAGCTGTTCATACTGCCACAATCTTAAAATCTCCAGTATTTTACCCCTCAGCCAGTGCCATCCTGGATGTGCCCATTTTTTCAGAGCATGTATTTCCTGGCCAGATCCCCTGGCTTCATTTCCTGGTGCAAATCCAATATTAAGTTTTTCCATATTCCAAACACTCTCTTGCTACCGTAACAAGAAATGAAAAAGTGGCAACATCTTTTTGATAGGAAGCTTTATACCAAGAAATGAGCTTTGAAAGCTCATAATAAGAGAAAATCTGGCATATGTCTCCTGTTCCCAGTCCTCTCTTGGGGACGGTTTGTCTGTGTCCTTAACTAGATTGTTTTAAATTCTGTGATTTAAAAAACAGCAATAGGAGCCATTATAACTGCAAGTCTGAAAATCGGGTTGGAGAAAACATAACAGATACAGGAACAGGAAAGTCTTTCCTCTGCTCCATCAGGAAAATTGTGTTTGAGCGTCATTGACCTCAAATCTGATCAGAGAGGAGATGCAGCAGCCTGTACCTCTATGCAAGATGTCTTCTGAGGAGCTCTTTGCTTTCACTGCACACAGCTGGAAGGGACCTTACACATCACGGTGTTCAATCCCACCACCATGTGTAGGGAAAACCTTTAGAACGCAGCAAACAAAGCTAAAACATTTTTTCCTTCGCTGCTCACTAGCTCTATTTTTAAAGTCTGACAAACTGAATTTCACAGTGTGCAACAAAAACTACTAATCTGCTAATAAAAAACTAATACTGAGCGGCATTAGTCACATTCTCCTCCCCACAAGTGAATCTTCCTTCCTTTAACAGAGTTTTGCTGTGAACTTGTGTGCCCTCAGCACCTGTGGTCACAGCTTGTTGCTGACTCACATCCATGCCCGTTTTACCAAGCTGAAGGGCTGTACCTAATTTCCACCTTGGAAAGAAGAACTAATGAGATCTTATACCAAAGTCAAGATGACCAATTTACTGCTTGCATTGCCTTCTCTACCAAAGCAAAATAACCACATGGAAAGGAAAAATGTTCTTATCAAAATAGACAAATTGTAACTCCAACAGGACAGTATATACAGCTGAAGAGAAGAAAAGTCTTCTTTACTCACAGCTTTATCATTTAATGCCAAAGTAGCTGATACCAATATCCACCATATTTTATTAAGCAATTTTCAGTGGAAACTCAAAGCACTAAGAATTCCTGAAGACATCAACTTTTGTACAAGTCCCTTCTGTGGTGTACATGCTATATATATATATATATATATGTTTCTAGGTACCTTTAAAAATCCCTGTGGTTGTTGAATTCCATATGAATCTTGGAAATATCTTGCTACAGCAAATTTGTTCTGCATTATTTTTTGATTGTTTGTTTATTTTTTCTTTTTTAGTTCCAAATATGTAAAATTATTGGCCCATAATTGAACTCTATTCCCTGTTCTTGCATTTGGAATCAGGGTAGGTGAGGAGCAACTCACTGGTAGTTTAAGTATTATTTTTTCGTACTTCTAACATATGTGCCTTTTTGCCCTTATCTTTGCCAGTCATTTACCTTGAAATAAAATTATAGCTGTAGTTTATAAAGTAAACATGCTTTCACATGCATCAGTATAATCTTTTTATATCTAATAATCAGCAGAGAATTGCCAGAGAAAAAAGAAAAGCTTTTAAAATTAAAAAAAAAAACCTACAAGCATTATAAACGAGATCTAGAAATACACCATGTTCGCCGTTCTGTATTTCAGGACTAATTGGGTTGCTCAGAATGTAATTGCCAGCAAAATTCGTGTCACCTTCTGTGGAGATGCAAAGACAGAGAAAAAATTAAAGTCTATTAAAATTTGATAGTGGGAATGTGTTTGCTAAATGTATGCCGAGCTGTGTTGCAGGAGAGGGAGGGAAAATATGTTGAGTGGGAGGGAAAGGAGTGACTGGGAAGTTCATCTCAGCTCCCCTGGTTCCAGGAGGTTCCTGAGTGTGTTTGAGGGGGTCCTACAGCAGCAATCAGGAACCCGAGGGTGTCAGCCCTGGTGCTGCACACAGCAGCAGCCCTCTGGGCACAGGCTCAATCCAATGTCATGCTGCATCTCCCAGGAAAGGTGGGAGGCAAGGCCAGGTGGGTTTTGCATCACCTTGAAGGTACACCAATTTCAGGAAATAGAAAAGCTTTCCCCTTGAAATCTCCTGATTGGTTCTTTTTTGGCAACACAAAGGAGAGGCAGGGCAGGAGAGTAAGAGGGCTTGGTTCCAAAATTTTTGTTCTCTTTGTAGCTTCTATTTCATCCTTCCTAGGGGAACTTTGGGTTGCTGTGCCTGACCTCTTTCTCTCTTGCATGTCTAATCATTCAAAAAAAGAAACAAATCTGAAATAGAAGGAGCCTGAATGATCTGCATTCTCTGAGATTAAAAATACAGTGGAATATTCCCAGGAGCAATTTTCTATTTATCTTGCTTTATTTAGTCCTTTCTCATTAAATTATATGCCAATTTTTGGATGATTAAGTCCTCAGAGCATGGTTCTTGACTTCTTACTAGCTTGCAGAATGCCACACATGCCGACTGAGCTGTTTAAATAATGGCAGATACTGGATCAGAGAAAATCTGTCAGAAGATCAGAATGCAAAGAAGCTCTCACTTCTGGCATCTCAGAAAAATGCTTCAGCTTTTCCCTGATCTCAGCCAAAGTCTTGAAAAATTACGTTTCACAAAGCTGTTGGAAGAATGGGGCCCTCACCAGTCTGAGCTCCAGAGTCATTAGAAAAAGAGCCACTAATTTCAGTGCAAGAGGGAACACATTCCCTAAAGGGCTCATTCCTCTCATTTGTGCTACAGCGTGAGTCAACATTTATGCTTTTATAGAATAAGTGAAAAACAGTGTCAACTTGGAATAGCCGAGTGATATATTCACTATTTGTGGGTGTAAATGACTATGCAAAATGCCTATGGGAAAAATTCATCCTTTCCACGGTGCACCTGACAGCCCAAAGTCACACTTAGTATTCAGTTTCATCAGCCCACTGGCCTTCAGCATGGTGCTTGGTGTTTCTTTAGTGAACAGACTGTACTATCCTCAGTTTGTGTGATACTTTCCAGCAATATGAGGCTGTGGGTGGCATGACAGGACTGCAAAAAAGTGTTATTCTGTACCTTTGTCCTGTTCTGGGTGTGCTTATCTGCACAAGAATCTTCACTCCTCGGATTTCTTCTCTTTTTTTGATCATGCCATCTATGACTCAACAGCTACCCACTTCTGATTTTGCCACAAAAAATTAAAAACCTTCTGTTAATTGGTCTTATTGGAATATTTTACCAGTTTCATCATGTTCCATCTCATGTTCCAAGGTTCTGCCCACATGCCGAGAGCTCACGTAATGTTCCCATGGTACATTTACCCCAAAAGTATCTAAGAAAAGGTTAATAGTGCCTCTGATGCTGAACTCAGCTCCATAAAACTTGTGTGGCTGACAGGCCTGGACCTGTCTATTTATCAAGAAGAGTAAGTGCAGTGTGAAGAGGTTTCCTTTGCTGTTTTGCTTGGCAGCACAGCCGAAGCCAGGGAGTGCTTCAGGAGTAAGAGACTGTCCAGTGCATGTCCGTAGCTGAGGTGCTCAAGGAATCCAATAAGCCCAAAGCTTTCAGCAGGCTTTTATGTGAGTTATCCCAAAATGAGCACATCCAGGTTCAAAGTATTTGCATTAAGGGCAAGCTGGGAATATCCATGGGCTCTACTGCCAAAAGGAAGGAGGAAGCAGGAGGCCTGCTCTAATAAAATGCAGTGAATATTTGTCTGCTTTGACAGCACTAAATACAGTTCACAGGAGCTGTTCAACTCCAATTTCTAAAACAGAAGCACTTCTGCTGTGCTGCTACTTTCTTTTTTTTTTTCAAAATCAGAATCTGTAACCCTCCTGACAGATATTAATGGTAATGGTGACACATCAGATGCTGGGGGAAGCAGTTTTGCACAACTTTGGAGGCAGCAGTTGTAATTCTAAAAATATATATCTCATAGATCATAGTATTTATTCTTCTACAAAGAGAAACATTTTTTTTTTAAGGTTCTCCTGACCAGTCAGTCTTTCACTGTTTACATAGTTTTTTAAGTACCAAAAACATACAGAAAGGGGGTTGGGGTTGCTGCAAGTTTTGTATGCCCTTGTACTTACTGCAGCCCCCCAGAAGGGTCAAAACAAGCTTTTCCCGAACTCGTAGGCAATAAACCTTTTTCAGTGTCAGCTCTTTTTGGAGAAGAAACTATCTCTTATTCTTGTAGATTGTGCTGCAATCAGTTTATAATTGGTTCTAAGGTAACACAAGTTAAGTTTCACAGCAGGTGCAGAAGATGCAATAAGAAATCTCTATTTCAGGGAAATGCAAATGCCAGCAAAAAAAAGGAGGAGTGATTCTTTCAGCCTCTACCATGTTAGGAGTTTGCAGGTGCCTTCAAACAGTGAATGCTGATGCCGGTAAACAGCTTATTGTCATAAATATTGCTGTTTAAAGAAGTGCAATACGATTAAGAGAAATATCAGGGTTTTTTTTAAATATAAAACATTTGAATGATAGATCCTGCTGCACATGGCCAGAACCTATCCATCTCCCTCATCTTTTTTTTTTTTTTTCTTTTAATGCTGTAGTACAATGTTTTGCTGACAAGGATACCTAGATGCAAAAAAAAAGCTGGTTAAGTGATGACACCTGGAACTAAACTGGAGTGACTCCTCTAATTAGAAGTTTTTCCTTGCCTGAATTTGTGCCTGTCATGCCAGCTTAGTTCCAGGCAGAAGGGCTGCACAGATATCAAGGGAAGAGGACCATTTTCACAGGAGGCACTGAATCATCTGCTGTTGTTCCTATTCCAGCAGGGCTTTTGAACTGCTCCGTGTATAATTGCTGTAGGTCTATTTGTCTCTACCATTCTTGCATAGATTTTTGCATCATTATTTTCAAGCTGCTTTTCCCTCACCTTTTCTTTTCGCAATGACATCTGAATCAATATTTAGCTGTGGTCTGCTGTATGTAATTATTATGGCTTTCTTATCTTGCTAGTTGCAAGAAAAAAATCTTCTGCCCTGTCTCCCTCTCCCCCCATCCCCAAACTCTATGTAAGCCCTATTTAAGCGTAGTGAGGGATATTCAGACAGATTTTAACGTGGTCCCTACATTGTGGAAATGCAAGAATTTCAGCATAATAATGTGCCATCTCCTCATCCCCTTCTCCAGTGTCAGAATATGAAAATTGTAGGGAAATGTCAGTAAGATATATTACACATACACTGAGGTTGCTCCTTTCCCCTCCCCCCTCGCTTTAGTCAAATAATTCCACTGGACAAGTGTTGTGTTTAGGTTTTGTTTTGTTTCTTGGTTTGGTTTTTTTTCCTTTGATGCACTCTCTTTGGTTACAGTGGCAGCAGTGTCCTGTTTTTAACTTTTCACATCCTTGTCATTCCTTTGTTACCCTTGGGCTTGGTGTTGGGTCCTCCTTCCCCGAAGGAAGGCTTTGGCACAGTCAGTGTTATGTTCTTTGCTGAGAAATGGTCACATCCCTTCCCCTCCCAGCATCCTTGGTACTGCATCTTCATCAGTGGCAAAAGAGCAAGGTATTTAAGATAATTGAAGGTGCTGCAACAAATGATGATGTAGGTGATTTTATTTAAAATAAGACGTTGCTCTTTCTGTGGGTGTGAAAGATTTCAGAGGACAAAATGAAGTTGATTATTTGCCATAGAAGTTTCACCAATAAATCAGAAAGTAACTGCCCTTACACGCAAATATGAGACATAGGATGGTGCATGCATTTCCCCTGCAGGTGAGACACTGCCACAGGTTTCCTCTGTGATTTCTTATATGTCACTTTGTTTTCTGGTGACACTACAGAAATGGATTCCTACCTTTAAATGGATTTACAGAATTGATGCATTAAATGTTGCAGACATTCACAGTCTGCATTAAGGAAACTGAGTTTGCACTTAAAAGGAATGCATGTATCCATAGATTTGCTAGCTTAGAGGAACTCACCATCTTGTTCCTCTACAAGGGAATTACTGATTTCTCTTCCTTTCTGTGTTACCACATTTCCTCACCTGCTGCTGTACAATACTCCTAGCAGTAAAACACTCCAGCACTGGGTCAGTTCCACTGAAAAGTAAATTGAAAGTAATTGAAAAGTAATTCCCTCCTGTTACAAAAATTTCTTGAACTTCAGTTGAGATTTATGGATATTGAACAACTCTTTTTTGTTAAGGGCAGTTTTCATTTCAGAGATCTAACTGCCAAAAGTGTCTTCTTGTCTGTGATCAAAGGTTCCTGGCATCTTACAGATCAGTGGTTGGTGGGTGATATCCATTGAAATACGTGCCTGTGAAAAGTGCTGTTCTTGAAAACTGCCACGAAAATAGTTACCTTTTACTTTAGAGAGCAGCAGTCACTGCTGAGAGTGTGGTGAAGAGACAGACAGTGGGATGCCACAAGCAGGACAGAGCACTGCCACCCAAGGGACCGTGGAGTGTCCCACCTTGGCTTGTGGTGCTGGTCTCTCCTTCCCCAGAAACTGCCATTTCATGAGGAAACTTCATGAAAAATTCTGTGAGCTCTCCTCGTCAGCTGCTGGATTAGGTGTTGAGTGTTTCTACAACCAAGCTTCTAATTAAAGAGGAATATTGCAGTGACCGGCTCACTGTCCAAGGTCGGATGTGCACCTGGAGGAATCCTGAATCCCAATTTCCAGCTTCTTTATGCTGACACAAATAATCTCTGTGCTCTTCTTAGTCAGGTATTCTTCCTATAACACAATAAAGTATTTTAAATGGAACGCTGTATGATCTCACATTAAATAATCTAATTTATAGTCACGCCCTACATAACCATCAGTGATATTAGGTTATAGAATGCGAGATAATCCATCTAGCAGAACTTAAAAGCAGAATCAGAGTTCCATACTAAATGGTACATTTACTATTACATTCTTTTATATAACAAGGCAGTTATAAATTAAAATAACCCCGTGATAATACAGGGCAATGGAATACAAGCAGACATGGTTCCTTCTCTTTGTTGAGGTGAGACAAACCCTCTTTTCTTCTCTGAAGAACAGAAAATAGGACAGCACATTTTTCTCGAACATATATTTTTAAATCTCCAGAATTGTGATAGTTGTTTATTTGGCTGTACTTTGGCAGATTCTAGGTGTGATTAGAGTCTGTGCATGGTGTGGTCTAACCTTCTCACAGAATACAAATGGAAATGCGCAGCATTTGTAACGATGCAATTTCAAAAATGTAAAAAAGCTTGTAGAAAAGTAAGAAGAATATTACTGCAGTGAAGGACTTAAGATGGGAGAATTAAGAGGGAAAATCTCTGCTGTACTCAGTTTAAAAGGAAAAATTTTGGGAATATGTCTCCGTAACACAGAAATCTCTCATTACTTCTATAGTCCATTATGAGGGGCTTTATCTCAAGTATTAGTTTTGACAATTTTGGATTGTCTAAAGACATTTAAACCCACAAGATCTTAAAAACTCTACTGATTTCCTAAGGGAGAATCCAAGAGGGATGCTTTCAAGCAAGTTTCTGAACAGGCCAAAATCTGCTCTCCTGAATTCCAGGGCTTAATATTCTTTTGGCATATTTCCTCTTGCGATCCTGAACTTCATCACCTCATGGTGTATGCAGCATCAGCTGCTCCCGGCTTTCATTTTGCCTTGCAATTTCTCCTGGTTTGAAAGCGTGAGGTCCAGCAGAGCATCTTCCTTCTTCAGCTCCTTCTTCACCTGTGTCAGGACAAATGCCCTCCACAGACTTCCTGGGTTATTGTGCCCATGTGGTTGACCCTCCAGGAGATAAGGGTTAAGGTCTCCCATGAGGATCAGGGTATTTGAATGTGAGATTTCTTTCATTTATATGAAGAAGGGCACATTTTGTTCTTCTTGACCAGCCAGCTGGTATCAGATGCTCCCCCTGCTCCTTTTCTTCCTCCTGCAAGGTGATCACCTCCCCCAGCCCCAGAGAGAAGTCACCTCCAGACCTGGAGAGCCACATCCTCTCTCGGGAACCCTTAAGACACTGTTCTAGAGCTCTGGACACTGTTCACAGATATAGGAAATGCTTCTTTATTTGAAGACATGAAGGAATGCCTTTCCATTCTCTCTGACATTTTAGTTGCTTTGTTGATCGCATGCCATGAAAGCAAAATTAAGTTCTTAATGTTTATTTTACAAGATATATTGGCAGTTTCCAAGCTGTGTGGCTAAAATCAGGAGACTTGCATTATTTACTAGTGGTGACTCTTCTACACTTCCTTTCCCAAACGTGCAATTAATGCCACTGAAGGCAGCAGTTTTTTTGTTTAGCTTTTGCAGTGATCGTGGTGGTTTCCCTTGCCCAGACAGTTGCATTTTTCTGATTGCACAGATTTCCATGCAGCTAAGCTCTTACATCACTGGAATCAGATGTGTTCAAGTCTTCCAGCCCCACTGAGAAGCCATGAATATTGGTTTTGAGGTGTTCATGGATCAGCCTGATTCTTACATGCATCAATCTGCACTACTGTATTCTCTGGCTGCAGCAGTCCCCTGGGATTTTTAAACTCTCTGTCCTGAAAGCTTCCCTGCAAAATTATTTTAAACAGGTGTAGTCCCACTTTGATGTAATCATTACCTTTGCCTATGTCTGAGCAAAGCAAATTTGAATTAAACTAAGCTTTACTTCTTTGTGACATACATTCAGAAACTGCTATGTCTTCTAAATCCCTGGTGCCTTAAGGAGTTAGCTTCTTACTTTGAATTAAAACAAAGATCAATCATGATATAAAAAACCTGAAACTGTAGCCTTTTCTGTCAATTATTTATTAAGATGTGGTTCTCTGCAACGTGCTGATTTTGTCGAAGAGTTTCATTGTTTCATCACTGGTCTTAATAATGACATTTTCCTTTTCTGAAGAAAAAAGTTGATTTAAAAATTCTTTATCTCACTCCTCCATCATAATTGCTATCTGTCTCCTTCCTAAATTATGAACATGAACCAATTGATGGAGAGAATGAAAATATTTTGATGGTTTTTGTCTTGTATCTTTTTTATCAGTGCTATCAAACTACATTTAAATGGCAACAAGAAATGTCTAATTAAAATACTAGATCTTACTATCTAAGCTCACTGGTGAGGAGCAATTTATGGTTTTATTACCCTTTTTGAAGAACTGATAAGAGCTGGTGTAATCACATCATATGCATTAGGAAAAACACTAATGACAGAATACATTAATGACAGCTANCAAACAGCAGGGAATCTCTCTCTCTGCAGCTTTTCATTTTCACAGTGCTCAGCGTCCAGGTTTCATCTGGCAGTGTGAAAACAAAACTGGCTTAAGAAGGGATATCTCCAAAATATTTGGATGGAATCAGAGAGCACTAGAAATGGTGGAGAGAAGGGAGAGGTCTTTCNCCTGGTGCCTTAAGGAGTTAGCTTCTTACTTTGAATTAAAACAAAGATCAATCATGATATAAAAAACCTGAAACTGTAGCCTTTTCTGTCAATTATTTATTAAGATGTGGTTCTCTGCAACGTGCTGATTTTGTCGAAGAGTTTCATTGTTTCATCACTGGTCTTAATAATGACATTTTCCTTTTCTGAAGAAAAAAGTTGATTTAAAAATTCTTTATCTCACTCCTCCATCATAATTGCTATCTGTCTCCTTCCTAAATTATGAACATGAACCAATTGATGGAGAGAATGAAAATATTTTGATGGTTTTTGTCTTGTATCTTTTTTATCAGTGCTATCAAACTACATTTAAATGGCAACAAGAAATGTCTAATTAAAATACTAGATCTTACTATCTAAGCTCACTGGTGAGGAGCAATTTATGGTTTTATTACCCTTTTTGAAGAACTGATAAGAGCTGGTGTAATCACATCATATGCATTAGGAAAAACACTAATGACAGAATACATTAATGACAGCTATTTGAACATCAAAGTTTGCATTTTATGAGGCTTAAAAGAAGAAATTGGCAGAGGATTCGTTAAATAATGCATAATCAATCAGCAACAAGCTTTAGAACTGATTTGGAATTGATCACACATTCTTCTGCTGAAGTTGGTGTGAGAGCAATAACTGCAAAATGCCAAGACCTTTCCGGTACGATGCTCGTCACACTTCCTTGATATCACGAAATGAAAACACAATTATTGTATCTGCTTCAAGGTGCTACAGGGATGAGGACAGGCCTATTCTAATTGTGTGTGGTACAGACAGGTTTTANAGATAATACTTTTCTACTTCCTGAACATATTGGTAAGATAAATCTGTATATTTTCCAGAGGCTTTCCGATCAATGTGATGAATAACACCATATAAATATGTAGATAGTTAATATAGAGTTCAGCACAAAACATTCCTATCGCTGAAACCCAAAAGAAAATGAACAGGAGTCAGACTATTCTAAGGAAGTATATTATGCTGAAAAGTTTTAAAAAAGGTCCTTGATTAAAGGGATTTTAAATCCCCTTGTGGATTTATTGCGGTGGGTTGCCAACCAAGCTGCTTTATCACTCCCTCTCCCCAGTGGACATGGGGTACAAAATTCTATGAAAATCTCATGGGTGGAATTAAGGACAGGGGGATTGCTCACTGGTTGCCATAGGGGCAAAAGGGACTCGATTTGGGGAAATCAATTTGATAACTTGCCATTAATTGTAACAGAATTGTGACAGTGAGAAATAAAATCAAACACTCCTTCCCTTCCTATCCCTCCTCCTCCACTGACAGTGGTGTCTGCAAGGCTGTTTCTCTCACATTTCTCACTCACATACAAAACCAGCATTTTTACCTTTTTATAAACACATTTTCACAGATGCACTAGCAGTGTCCCTGATGGGCTCAGCTTTGACCAGCAGCAGGTCTGTCACTTTTCACGGATTTTTGGGTTTTTTAACTAATTCTGCAAAATAAATACAAGCATTCCTGAGAGATGCAAAACGTTTAAGATTATTCTGTTTCTTTGTTAATTATTCAGAATATGCTCTCAGGTAAACTGGTTTTCCAACAAAATATCAGAAAAAGAAAAACTAAAAGAAAAGTTTAACATTAAAACAAGAAACAATGAAGTACATCATGTTGGATGAGAATAGTGTGTTTATTTGTAGTTCTATTTCCCCACTCACTGTGTCTTCCATTTTGTGCCTGGTCTTTTTAAGCCTCAAAGGAAGCTTGAACTGATTTTAAATTTAAAACAGGGTTTTGTGGTTTAACCCCAGCCAGCAGCCAAGCCCCACACAGCTGCTCACTCCAGTGGGATCAGGGAAAGAAGTAGAAGAGTAAAAGCCAGAGCACTCGTGGGTGGAGATAAAGGCAGTTTAATAGGGAAAGCAAAAGCTGTGCACACAAGCAAAGCAAAACAGGAAATTAATTCACTGCTTCCCATGGCTGGGCAGGTGTTCAGCATCTCCAGGGAGCAGAGCCCAATCACACATTTCGGTGACTTGGGAAGACAAACGCCATCACTCCAAAAGTTCCCCTGTTCCTCCTTCTTCCCCCCATTTTATATACTGATCATGATATCACATGGTCTGGGAAATCCCTTGGGTCAGTTTGGGTCACCTGTCCTGGATCGTCCCAAATTCCCAGGCACCCCCAGCCTCCTTGCCAGTGTGGCAGCACAAAAATCAGAAAAGTCCTTGGCTCTGTGTAAGCCCTGCTCTGCATTAACAAAAATATCTCTGTATTATCAACCCTGTGCTCAGCACAAATCGAAACCACAGCCCTGTACCAGCCACTGGGAAGAAAATTAACTCTACCCCAGCCAAAGCCAGCACAGAGTGTCACGGCAAGGCTTTGTGCCTGTCTATTCATGAAGGCCAGTTCCTGTTGAGCAAACTCCATGTCAAAGGGCCAACCTTTCCATGTTATCTATTCTCTCACAGATAAATCGTGTGGGCTCACCTTGCAGTGTGGAAATGTGCATTTTAATGTGTAGGAAACATTTACACTTCTCAATGTGCTAATAATTTAAAGTAATGAGCATCCAGGCATTAACTTTATACTGGACTTGAGTGATGCATCTCATTGAGTGGACAAGTTATACATTAGAAATTGTGGGGTAAGAGAACATAAACTTAGAATGCCACCCTACAGTTGGAAAATAAATAGGAGCAGTAAAAATGCAGATTACTGCACATGAATTTATTTTCTTTTGATCTATGGAGAAATAGGAATTTCACACACCTCTTTGTCTGGAAGGAAGGTGGGTTGAACAACTGTAAAAGGAGGCAGCGTATTCACCTACTCAAAACAGTTGGTCACTGTGACTTTTTAAGTCTTGAGGAGATTATCTTCATTACATTCCTGAAAAAATCCATAAATTAATCCATTTTAAAGTACCGATATTTTAATTAATGCACAATAATTAATGAATACCAGTCTGGGTCAGTTTGGTAGAGAGTATTATTTGAGTAGCCCTTTAAGCAGTTGCAAAAGCATTTTAAATAAATCCTTGAGTCAATCAGTGTCGTTAAGGCTCTTGTATGTTTGAAGTGAATTAAGTTTAATTTGTTGGTAGATCAAATATTTACCTTACTGTATAAATTTATCTTACTAGATACTTAAGCTGTGACTTTTCTTCCTGTCTCAGGCTTGTGGTCCAATCAGTCTCATATTTTTTTCTCCAATTTTAGTTGTGTTGTGCAAGGATGACAAATGGTTTGAAGTAATCAATTCTAACATAAGTTGCAAACAGGCAGAGATTCCTTCCCAGACCACAGGAGTCAGTGGTGTGCTGATACCTAAGGCTAAAGGAGTTGTATCTGAAAGTTTCAGGTGACATCCTGAGCCACATAAAGCCAACAGCAAAATCTCCATTGATTTTTATTATCCTGGGATTAAGTGAATGCCTTTGAAAAAGCCCAAACTTTATCTTAATCCCCTCAGATGTTCCGGTTATTTTTGTTAAGTGTTTAATCTTTTGGGCATCTGTTAAAACATCCAGCAGAAAGAGAAGTCTTCTGCTAGACCCAGTGGCAAGAAGTTCCATAGGTTAATTCTGATTTCATTAGGAAAAATATTCAAGGTTTCATTGGTTTGCCTGTTGTTTTGGAGAAATAAAAGGGTGAAAACACATTTTTCCTTTTTTCTGTGTCCTGTCCATTATCTAGTAGAACTATGGCTTCCTCATTTCTTCTGTACAGTTAGCAGTTTCTTTGTCTTCAATCTATGTATGGATGTTTCCATTCTTCTTACTTCTTTCAGAATATCTCCTCTTTCCTCTGCATTAAATGTGTCATGATGAAAATTGACATGGTATTCAACTGACTTGGCACAGCTTGATTTTCCATGCCAGTGGTTCTGTTCAGTGTTGGATTTTAAGGCCAATATATTGCAAGAAATTCTGGGGTAAAGTCTTGCTCAAATATGCACACCAAAAGAGAAGACATCAGAAATTTGGACTCTGCTCTTTGTCTCCTGTACAGAGAGGCATAAAACTGAACTTGATCCATTCTATCATCTTTTAAATTTTTCTGGGAGTGCTATGCAAAGCTGGCATAAAGTGAAAGTTATGTCTGTACATGTTTTTACTATTTTTCTTAACTAAAAATTTCTCATCGTCTAATTAGCTGACAGGATTGATCACTTGATAAAAGGGACTGCTTTGATGCCATAAAACCCAAACAGTAAAAATTGTTGCACAGGTATTTCACAATAACTTCAAATATGTTTCTAACATGGGATGTGAGGTAATCCAAAGACACTTCTTTCTTGATGAATAACAGAAGTCCAAAAGCTTTTTCTTAATTTATAAGATACATTACACAGAAATCTTCCTTGTGCTGCTTCAGTTATCTTTTATCTTGATTCTGGTTGACGTTTTTAGGGTACAAGGCACTGTAGTTAGGAGGATAATTTTTAAATCTCCATGAGGTGCTGCAGTTTGGCTCTGAATTATATGGGAAACAGTTTGAAGTCAGAGCCCTATATTATTTTTCCACTGCAGCTACCAGATACCTCACAGCCTGATGAGTGCAATGAAGTTTTGAAAAACCAAACAGTGAAGATGGGAAACACTGCAGCTCTTTAAAAAGGAAAAGGCGGGAACAGGTTGCCAATCCACCTTCTTTGTTTTTCATGTAAACTCATATAACACTGAATATTGTACAAAATATTGCAAACCTTATTCTGCTGGAAGAATCTGGGCAAGGGAAGAGTTGTATCACTTGAATAAATCCATTTGATTGTGTGCCTGTCACAGAAGAGCTCTCACCCAAGCACCCCCTAGAACATTTAGTAGTCAGACACAGAGATTTGGATTCATTTGGACCCAGAGTATCTTATTCTGCTTAATCTTCACAATTTTTATGCATATTTAAGCTTCAAAAACCTCCCTATATGCTGATTAGCTAACACATAAAATTCTTTACTTGAAATCTCTTACCTGGCCCCTCTGTTTACTAAAATTCAAGGTAGGAAAGAGAATGTAGTATCTTCCACAATGTATTTTTTACTTTCAAAACCTGTTAATTGAAGGAAGCTCCTCTTAGTTTAAAAGGAAAAAAAGCAAGCTACAGTTTCAGTAATAATTTTTACCTTTAGGCAAACCTGCTATAACTCCTGCCAAAATTAAATTAGGACCTATATTTTCTTCTGGAATCTTTCCAGCTCATCTTTGGGTGAAACATATACCATAATAGGATGTGAAACAGAAGACAAAAGCAGTATTTTTCCCAGTTCTGTCTTTTCATAACGTGAGAAATTACATTCTAGTATCGTGGTAAAGATACATAACATTTATTCCAATATCTTCAAGTATATAAAAACCCATCTGTATATGTCTACTAAATTACATTAACAGTTTACATTTCAGTCTAAATAGCTTACTGATACATCTTTTTAAGTTGAATAGAGTTTAAAAATATGTTAAAAGACAGGGATGGGGAGCAGAATAAAGCTCGCATAATCTGAGGTGAAAGGGTCAGTGACCTGCCACACCTCTCAGACACACACAGGTCTATGGGACAGGATGGGGTCCATCCAAGGGTACTGTGGCAGCTGGCAGAAGTGCCCTCTGAGGCGCTTTCCATCATTTACCAACAGTCCTGGCTAACTGGGAAGGTCCCGGTTGACTCAGGTCAGCAAATGTGATGCCCATCTACAAAAAGGGCCAATGGTGTGAGGTTCAGCAGGGCCAACTGCTGGGTTCTGCATTTTGGGTCACAACAACCCCAGGCAGTGCTGCAGGCTGGGGACAGAGTGGATGGAAAGGGGCCCTGTGGGAAAGGACCTGGGGGTGCTGGTTGATAGCAGCTGAACATGAGCCAGGTGTGCCTGGGTGGCCAGGAAGGAAGGCCAATGACATCCTGGCCTGTATCAGAAATGGTGTGGCCAGCAGGACCAGGGCAGTGATTGTCCCCCTGTACTCAGCACTGGTGAGGCTGCACCTCAAATCCTGTGTTCAGTTCCCTCACAAAAGGAAAGACTTTGAGGTGCTGGATCATGTCTAGAGAAGGGCAACGGAGCTGGGGAAGGGTCTGGAGCTCCAGTCTTACGAGCAGTGCCTGAAGGAGCTGGGATTGTTTAGCCTGGAGAAAAGGACGCTCAGGGGAGACTTTATCACTCTCCACAACTACCTGAAAGGAGGCTGCAGCGAGGGGGGCGCGGGGTCAGTCTCTTATGCCAAGGACCAAATTATAAGACAAGAGGAAATGGCCTCAAGTTGTACTGGAGAGGTTTAGGTTGGATTCTAAGAGCAATTCCTGCACAGAAAGGGTTGCCAAGCACTGGAACAGGCTGCCCACGGCAGTGGTGGAGTCACCATCTCTGGAGGTATTAAAAAGATGTGTAGATGTGGCACTGGGGGACGTGGTTTGGTGGTAAACTTGGCAGTGCTGGATTAATGCTTGGACTCAGTGATCTTAAAATCATAGAATGGTTTGGGTTGGAAGGGACCTTAAAGACCTTAAGGGTCTTTTCCAACCAAGTGATTCTGTGACTCTACTTAGAGCAGGATGTGTTTCACTTTGGGCTGAGGGGACAGGAACTGTGCTATCGATGACAGTGAAACACAAAACAAAGTATTTAACCACATGATAAAGACTCATGCCATGGAACGATATTTTTATTGCTGGCTGGCTAAAGCTTTACTTCCTGATCAGCATTTAAACACATAAATAAAGAGCCTGATTCACAGGAGCATTTCACAGCAATAGATCTAACAACTCTTAAAATCTGAGCAATGGCATTCTTCATCTCATGCCCTCTAACTGAACTGTTCGATTTCTGAAATGAAGACAGGAGTGAGAGAAATAAAGCGTGTATCAAAGCACCAAGGCTTCACTTTGTTGTAAATTAGCATCTTTCTATTAGCTGATGGCATTGGAAGCAAGCTGTGGAAATCCTTTTTTTGACAAAAGATGCCATAAAACTGTGATATGTGATTTTGTACTGCCAATTATTGTAAAAACAAAATGCAACATTTTATGCTGGAGCCACTGCTTAATGCTGTTCTCTTTTTCTTTTTTTTTCCCTTCAAATCAGATATTTATCTTTGAGAATAACATCTATTACTGTGCCCATGTGGGGAAACAAGCCATCCGAGTGGTCTCCACAGGAAAGGAAGGTGTTATTTTCAATGGGCTCAGCGACTGGCTGTATGAAGGTAGGACATGACATTTAGGCCAGCAGTTAGTTATGAGTTTAAGTTACACTCTAGAATTACAGACCTTGCTGGAATTAGACATCTGGCATTGCATTTCTGGGCACTGGTGGACCACAGAGCTGAAAACCTGCTATTCTGACAGTTGCCTGATGTGCTGGACTGGAAATAATGTGAAATGATGTAAGAATTCTGTTTTCAGGCTGTTTTCTTTCCCTTAGTCCAAAGGTAATAAATCACTGCGCTTTAATGAACAGAACTGCTTCATTATTTAATGGCACTTGCAATCACTCATAGATGTGCCAGTGTTCAAATCACAGGAAAGGACAGAAATGAGGAGGGGAAGGGGTTCTATCTTGAAGGAAAAAGCAAGGAAACAATTTTTTTTTGATTAGCTGTTTTCCTCAGAACTAGGTGGGGTTTGGAAGCTGCCCAGATTTTGCCACCAAAAAAAAATTTCAAAAAGCAGACCCCAGTAATTGGCTTCTTTCCCGTGAAAATGAGCCTGACGAGGGTGGAGGGTCATCTCTGGAGCACTGCTTTTCTTTGATCCTTTCAGCTGGCAAATGGCCATTTAGGTGTCTGTGAGTAGCTCCTTGAAAAGTGATCTCAACTGCTCTTTAGCTTAGGAGAGGATCCCCACCACCCCCAGTTCTTTTGGGGGTTGTTGTAGGCTTTTAAACTTATGTATCAGAATTAAAATTTTAATTCACACCCTCCCCCCAACACACACACGTGTATATAAATAAAACAGGCACGCAACATGCATCCCTCTCTCTGTTGCTGACTAATGCAGCTGCCAGCAGTTCCTTCTCACAAGGATCCTGACTTTTGGACCTGGCAGTGTCGCTTACCTCTGACACAGCTTCCCTCTCAAGTCACACTTTCTCCTACGGGTCCCAGCATAGTCCCAAGGTTTTCTTACCTCTCCAGAGAGAAAGTTTCCAGGTACATCCATTAACTGTGTCCTGTTGGCTGCTCCCAGTTTTCTTGAGGCTTAATAGAACAGAATAGGTTGCTAAATGCCATTAGCAGTTAATTGGTGTAAAAATATGAACCACTACTTAAATTACTCTGTATCACAGTTAGGCTGCAGCTAAGAGTCTCAAAAATGAGGGAGTTAAAGTAAATTAGTTTGTTTGCCCCTCCCGAAGAAGCCAATCCCATAAATCAGTGTACAAACTCATCAAACACATCAGTGGCAAAAATCTGATAGGGTGTATTACTTTTGCTGTTTAAATATGTGTTTCTACTGTAGTACAGCATACTTGCAAGTAAGTGTCCTTCTTGTGCTGTGAAAGCACTTTGTAACCAGAGAAGAGGCTAAGAAGTTACAAAATGCTAATTTTCTTTCACTTTCCTTCATTTTTTAATTTGCTGGTGAAGTTGTGGGCACGCTGTTTGACTCTGTAGGTCAAATGTGCCTACTACTACCCCCATTTTGCTGATAAACATCAATTAGTACATCGCAGAGCCTCACACACAGCACCACGCTGAGAGGAGTTTGTCAAGCCTGTGAACTCTGAGCACACCAGCAAGCCCGGGATGACACTTGTTTTGCTGACACATATTTTTATTCAATTACAGGATTGCTCAGGCAATTTCTTGGCTGACACTGACTTTCAGGTTTGCCCTCTATAACGAATTTGCTTGTTAACTTGATGTTAATGTACTAGGGTAAGAAATGAATGTATGATCGAGTACAGTCTGGTTGTCCCAAGCTAGGTTCCGTAACCTGTGAGGCACGAGGCAGATTAGGAGCACTGAACCTGCTGTTCACTGGGAGTATGTTTGGAAGAATTTAGGAATTGGAAATGTCGCTTTGTGTCCAAATACAGTTTACATTGAACTAAATAATTCTCTTATTTCACAAGCAAGGTGTAGAAGGTCCCACAGGAAAACCTGATTTAAACATTCCCAACTAAAGGGAATCCAACATCAAATCCAGAGCTGAACGGTGTGAGCTGAGCTCCTTCTCTTGTCATCACTTGTGCAATCCCCATGGAGGTAAACCTGGCACCAGTGTCAGCACTGAGGAGTTGTGCCAGCTGCTTGAACAAGCTGTGGGGCCATGATGTTGGATGGGTCTGCAGTGTTCAGGTGCCACCTGTCTACATGCATGGATGGATGGAGCAGGATCCAGAAGAAGCTGGATATTCCATGTGGATAAATGGATAAGAGCAACTGAGAAATGAGAGACATCTCAGTGGAGTCCAAGGGAATCCAGTTATGGTTACCAGTGGGTCTGAAGCTTTAACCTGGGATAGTCTGCCAACACACTATCACCAGAACCTTTGTTTTTCCAAAGTCTCTCCTTTTCTTGGATGCCACCTCTCAGTGGGATAAAATTGGACAACATTTTAAATCCAAACTTACCTGACTGCAAATGCTTGAAAACTTGGCAGAGACCGAAATGTACCACGTCAAGACTATTTTTGCTCTTCACCCATTCCTGCTGTGGTTCGTAGCCGTGCCTTCCCCACCTCCCCAGCTGAGCTGGGTGGGATGCTTGGGCCTGTGTTTGTTTGCTGCTGTCTCAGCGAGCTACCAGGATGAACGCTGAGCATATGCAGAAATCTCCCTCCATCTGTGCAGCCAGCTCCAGCAGATAGTCTGCAAGGGAGCTGAGAGAATCAGGATCACAGAGAGTTCGACACACTCCTCTTCCCTCCCATGCTCTTTTTGTTGCTGAAGTTCTGTGACCCCTGGCAGTGACAGCAGAGCCTCCTCGCAGCGCCCGCTGGGTTACTGACAGCTCACAACCCGCTTCTCACTTCCCCTGAATGCAGCACAGAAAATAAAACTCGGTGTTTTCTATTTGAGGAAGATGACTTTTAACGACGTTTTTCTACATAGCAAGAGCACACCAACAACAACCTCCCACCCCCGCCACATCCAAGACCTGTTTGCACAGTGAGCTCTGCAGATGGCAATCCAGCAGTGCCACCCTTTGGGGTAACTCCTGACACTTCACATGGATGGCAGACCCGGGGGTCACTTTTTTTCCATAATGTCATTGCTTTTGTCACAACAAAATAGATGTGCTGCACTATTATTTACAGGTTTTTCCTCAGTCCAGAAGCACAGCAGCTCCAGAGTAAATTTGACAGGCTTTTTGCCCTGGAAAAATGCAGACATTCATTTCAATTCAAGTTAAGCTATGCTTTTGTAAATCTGCCAAAGGAGAAAAAATTTCTTTGAGGTATTTATGCTGATCTTTAGACTTTCGATAATATGGTGAAAAACATTTCAAATCAATCAGAGCTTAATCTACTTAGGGCATTTAGCTGGAAGGTTATAGATTGATACATAGATTACTGTAACATGAAAGCATAGATTAAACGTGGGGTTTATTACTAAAATAAGCACTGACAATGTTTTCATAGTCTGACTTAATATTTTCAGAGCTGTGCCTGATAGTTGCTTGTACTAAAATCGAGTGATATCCTATAAAAGAGAGTTAAAAGTTCTGCAGCTGAAATCAGCTACACATTTAAATGCATAGCAGCAGCAAAGAGTGGTTTTTATTTCAGTTTGCTGTATGATCATTGCTGGTTTGAGAATATGTTTTAGCAATGATAAGTCTTACAGATAATTTTAAAGCAAGTGCTGGTATAGCAAAAAGGACTTCCAAAGCAATAGGGTAAGAGTATTTATATGTTCAGTATATAAGTAGTAATATCTTCAAAATAATGTGCATTTTAAAAGTAAATTGCAGGTAAAATTAATTTCATTCATGTTCCTTTTTTTAGAGTACTCTTCCACAGAAGTTAATTCTGTCATGGTGTAATTAAAGTGTCTTAATTTGCTACCAAGCACTTGGAGAGGCTGTTCAGATGTTGTGAGGAATTGCGGCAGCAAGGCACTCTGATGGAGGTCACCTCTGTGATTCTGCTCAGTGAGAAGGAGCAGGTTGAGGTGTTCCTGTGTTGCAGTTTGGAAGTTTGTTGATTTTGGATTTGTGTGATTCTGAATCCTGAGGAATGGGGCAGGAGGACTTCCCTCCAGACTGGTGTGTTGCAGCCAGACCAGGAGCAGCCCAGCAGGGTAATTCAGGGTCCCTTTAGCAGGACAGGGACCTCCTCTGGGCTGCACTGCTATAAAGTCCTGGGGTGGTCTCCTTTGAGCAAGTCCATGTTCGCAGATAAAGGTGGATAACTTCTGGTGTTATGCTCTAAGTGCATGATTGGAATTCCTGGGGGAGCAGGATATGACACAGTGGTGTGTGCTACTGTCATTCCTGGGTGGGGAAGGAAGGATTTTCACCTATAGAGGGTCCTATGCCATGCATAAGGTGTGAAACGGAGTCTGAAACTTGCTGCATGTGTCTTCAGATATAAGAGTAGAAACCAGAAAAACATAGGAACTATTTTGCAGCTTGGTCTGTGGGACACACTTGTGGTTATTAGGGACTTTGGTAAGAATTGCATGTGAGTAAAAAAGTAAGCACTGAGTTAAAAAGTAAGAATTGCACGTGAATCACTCCCTTATCTCATGTCACTGGCAGAGGATCAGAGGATCAGAGGTTGTCTCTAAATCTGGAAGTCTCTAAATCTCAAGATCATCTCAAAGTGAGGATCCCCATTCCAGACTTTGTACTGACATCATGGTTGTGACGTCTCATCTGGAAATCTCCTCATCCTCAGGCATCAGAGGGAACCACTCCTGGCAGCCAAGCCCAAGCCCCAGCTCCCACAATCAACACATTTAAATCTCCTGTAGTTTTAGCTTTACACAGCCATCCTTTAAAACTGGTCCTCTGCTTTGCTGAGCTTAACACACAGTGGTGTTGCTGTGTTTCTTTTTTGGCTAGGACCCAGGAGGAGGGGGGGAAAAAAAGACTCTTTTTCGGAGATGACTCCTATGCCTTATTAATCTTCATTTTGTCTGCGTCTTGTGTGATCACCAACAAATCCTCTTGTGTGATTTCGCAGTGACACCTGGTGGGAGAGGCCAGGATGTCATCGTCATTAAGACAATGAAACTGCAGAATTTTTTGCTGCAAGATCTAGGAAAGGCTCCCAATTTCCCCTCACATACGGTTCCCTGAAACTCTCTCTGAGCTTATGGGAACTACACATCCAAAGCCGCTGGCTGATTCATGCTAATAGGGCTTCTGTTCCTTTTGTACACTTTATAAATAGAGGAAAGAGAACACAGTAATAAAGAAAAATCTTTTCCATAATTTAATCAGCATCTCGCAAAAAAATATCAGAGGGTATATTTAGAACATGTATGACTGGTGTCAGAAGTGCAGCGCCTGGCAGGAGCTGCCAAATCAAATATCAGTTATTTTGAGCAGTATCTTTTATGCCTATAGCATTTCAAGCAAGTGAAGTAGACATATTTCTTATGTTTGGAAATATTAATTCTGTTTCTCTGGAAGTGGTCTTAGTACTGGGAAAACACTCAGTAAGTCTGCTGAAGCAGTGTCTTACCTAATTTGTCTGTGTGCTCAATTTTTCATTGTATAAAATGAGAATGCTGAACTTCTGCTTGGAAACAGGAACTTTGATGGTCAAATGATTTTGAATCATATTTTGAATCTGAATTTGAAAAGGAACATTCGTAATTAGGCTAAAAGCAAGTATGTCCTAAAGTTCCTGTTTAGTGCCACCAGAGAAGGAGATGACATACCCTCATATTTCACAGGCAGGGCTAACCTTTTGCAGTAATTAGAAGCTCCAAAACCTGGTGGGGGAGAATGAGATGAAGAATTAGACTGACTCATCACTGCATATTTTAAGATACTCCGGATAAATAAATCTCTTGCCATGCAAAAGCCATTGCTGCAGACAGTGAAAGAAACCAGCCTTAATGGGACTACAAATTATTCCATTTGGCAAGGTATGTGAAGAATCACTGGGACAGAGAATGCAGATTTTACTTTGTTTTTAAGAACTTTCACATTTTCAGTCGCAAAGAAAAGATTCCATGGACATGGGTAAATTTGCAGTTCTGCACAGCTGCTGTGGGGTAAAGGGAATTTGGGAAACATTTGGAACTGGGAAATGGCATGAGATAGTGCCAGGAATGCAGGTCTAAAAACCATTAGTTTACTCTCAAGTATGTGCTGATAGTTTTCAGGGGTTTTGGGGGAAGCTGCATGGAAATTGTTCCCTCGTTTGTGCGCTTGCTCAGACTGCAGAATAAAAGCAGTGTGGTGCTTCGGCGACATTGTCCCCATAGCAAAACAGGAAGTTTTCCTCTGTTTTGCATTTCAGGCCTCAGTCAGTGTTGCCCGTTCAGTACATGCAGCTGCTGTGCAGCACCTGGGGCCATACAAGTCCCAGCCAGCCATTATTTAGCTGCCTGTTGAAGTGACTGTATTTTTGTGTACTTTTATGAGCACACACATTTATACCAAATGCACGTAAAATCTGCCCAGTTTAGTTGCAGTCAAAGGATGAAGAGCAACTCGTGACCTCGGCCATGTGTTTGAAGTGGATATTTCTACCATATAAAGTTCTGTTGCAAGGCAATGAACTAGATGCCACATTATTTTGCCTTACGCATGTTAAAGCAGAGGGAAAGAGAGTCTTAAATTTCACCAGATGATGTCATGAAAGGTTCTGTAGAAGTTCCCTCACCTGCTTGCTTTGGTAGACATTCCTCTGTCCCAGGGAAGCTCCCATCACCAGGAATAGGCTTCTGGCCCCTCTCAGCTGGCAAAGGTCAGGGAAAATTGAACCATTTAAAATGCACATTGTGAATGCCTGCCTAGAAATCAGCAAGCTCCTGAAAACTTTAAAATGTGCTCTTACCTGGACTGGCTTCAAAATCCAGCCCGCACCATGAGAAACCCTGCCAGCTCTAGCCCAGTCCTTAACCTTCCCTTTCTGCAGAAGGTTGTTTGGAAGGAGGATGCCAGCCAAAACCAACACCTGTCATCCTCTAATTTTTGGATCACCATCACTCAGGCTTCAGGATGGCTTTTGGAAGGAAAAGAGAATATTATTTACTGTGGTCAATGATCTCCTTGGGGCAGTGGAAGGAAGCCAATTTGTCACAGCTCAGCCAGCAGCTGCCGGTACCTGAAGAGGTCTTCAGTGAGTGAAGTTGTTTTGGTTTGCCCTGAAGCCCTGGTAGGTTTCACAAAAATAAATGTTGTATCACTAGGGTCAAATATTTCCGAAAACGGTGTATTGTAAGTTGTATAACAGAGCTGTTATGGTTTTCTGCTTGCACACAAGTTCTACTTCTCTGCACCAATTTTTATTACAGTGGCCTTGGGTTAAATTGCCTATTGGAGAGCTGTGTCCTCATTTTCTGATTATGCTGGTATTTTTAATAACTAATTAGTATACTAGCACTTTAGATATTGCAGAACAGATTTTGACCTATGCCACACTAGGTTGAAATCTGGAATAACTCCATGGAAGCTAATCGTGGTGCCCTGGATCTGCACCAGGATGCTGAATGAGAGGGTCTTGCTGTAATATTCATGCTTTATGTCCACTATCAGGGTTTCAGAGGAAATATCTTAAAACACTATTATTCCCAAAAAATAAAGTGTGGCATGTTGGAGACTATTTTCAAATCCAATCAAATTTAAAAGCCATGCTTTTCCTCCATAGAATCATTTCTGTGGTCTGATAGTATAAAACACACGAAATGTGTTTAGGTGATCAGGTTCACTGCGTGTAAGACAAAAATGCATCATTTCTGTGTTGGTAAAACTGAGCTTGGGGGATGTAAGAGTCTTCCAGGCTGTAGAATGCTGTAAAAGATTAAAAGAATTTAATTAATTTTGTACAAAAATGATGTACAGTATTACAGAGTGGAAATATAGCTGTTAGGGCATGTTTCCCAGGGATACTGTGGGGATCTCTGTCCTGGGGGATTTTTAAGAGTGAATTAAACAGATTTTTGTCATGGCTTGTTGAGATAAACCTCTATCCTATTTCAGTGCAAGGATGGGATTAGATTACTTCTTTGGGCATCTTCTAGAGCTAAAATGTTATGATCTTATGTATAGTTTTGATGTGTTTTTCTGATATCTTTGCAGTTACACATTTTGGCTCTGGGATTGCAAAGAATGCCTGTTTTTTATATACGACAGGGTAAATACACATAAACTGCTTGTACATGATGGTTGTAGGGAATAGAGCTCTCTATCATGATAAATTTATATGTGCCTCGTTATTTCCCTGAGGAAAATTGGTCATTTTCTTCTGAGGGTGTCCATGAACTTTTATTTGAAAAACATGTTGGAAAGAAAGAAAGAAAGCTTAATGTTTTTAAAGTGCTGCAATCAAGAAGTGATTAGAGAAAGAAAAAAGAAATTGAAAGATAGTCATAGAAATTTTATGTTAGTGTGTAATTCCATCAATTTGACCTAAAAAGTAATTTCCTGTAGATTTTTTCCTTGGTACAGCCTTGCTTGTGGAAATTAAGGGGCCAGTGCAAAAGCTACAGGCTGTTTAAATACCTTTCCTATTTGTCTCACTGCTCCCTGGCCTGAATAAAGAGTACCTGCCTTAAGAAATAAAAAAAGCAAAAATGAATGTACTCTGTCCAAATTAGAACGAGTGAAAGCTACATGAAAGGGATGAAAATTCTGCTGAGATATGTGATTCTCACTAGAGAGTTGGCCTGTCCATTGCTGTATAATAGCAGAGAAATCAAAAGAATATCCAAAATGATGACACAAGTCAGCTTATAATGTGTGTACATCATCTTCCCTAATTTAAAGGGGAAAAAGAAATAAAAAAGGACAAAGAACCAAACTGAAGCGCGGTTTAAAATACACAATTCCAAATCCTAATGCCATCTGGAAGCAATCAGAGGTCAGAGTGGGTCTGTGACTGGAAGAGCAGAGGAGTAATGGCATCTGAAATGCAATGGGTGAATCACTGCTAAAGGCTGCTGGGAGACCCCCACAGAGCTCAAGTTCATGGTTTGCTCCAGCAGAGATTAAATCTTCGTACGTGAAATAATTAAGAGGTTAAATCTTTGTATGCGAAAAACAACTTTCCGTATTCCTGTGTGTGCTGCCTGTGCTTGGCACTGTGTGAGGCATGATGACCAGCATGCTCAGATCCTGGGACTGGGAAAACAAGACGGTTTTTTCCAGCAATGTCCCGAACTACCAGCTCTCCACTGGGCCTCAGACCTTGAAGACACGAGGGATGTGGGTGATACAGTGCAGGGTCTTTTTCAAATTGTGCCAAAGAAGCCCAGTGGTGACTGCAATGTTGATACCAAGCAGGACATGGAGCTGACTCTGGCTGGGTTCTGCTTTGTGTCAGGAGAACCGAAGAGCTAGAGCAGATCTTTAAAGCTGTCAATTGACATGCCAGCAGTTCCTGAAAGATAAAACATCCAGGGATTATATCACCCTCAACACTCAATTAGTTTACATTGCTATAAGTAACTACCATATGGTGCAGCTTCTGCACCAGCTGCTTTCCAGTCTTCAACGAGTACAGGTCTAAGGGGAAGCTATGCCACAGAGTTAACAGCAATTAGAAAAGTGGGGGGGAATAGCAGGTTTTAAAGGTGATCTTAAAGCTTTCGGATGGGTTAAGCAGTAAAATATAAGTGGCCAGGGATGCATTGGCTGCTGTGTGCCAGGCTGGGAATGCCAGGTGCCTGCAAACACCACACACATGCACAGCAGCCAGTGTGGGACAGCAGGGACCAAATCCAGAAGGATGTCAGAAACCTTCAGTTCTATCCTGGGATGAGGAATGCAGAGACCAAGCAACGCAGGAGCATTTAGGAGATGTTTTCCTTCAAATCTGTGGCAAAAAACAGCAGGCACTGCTCAGACCTGCAATGTGCTCTCCCTCCCTGCAGCTCTTGCCCACATCCACCGGGATTTCTGAGTCTGGAGGTGGAGGGATATGTACCGAGCCAGGTTTCATGGCCCATCAGGGCAGAGCCAGACACTGCAGGGGGGATAAGACCAGGAACAAACCCATGTCGTGATGTCTGCTCAGCTCTGCAGCCTCCAGCAAGAGCAGCGTCAACCACTTCTGTGTTGCCTGGCCTCTTTGCCTGCTTTCCTCTCTTTCCATTACAAATTGAGTTTCCTACTTCGAGAACTTTCTCCTCAGCCGAGCCTTGTAGAGCTGGATTTCCTACCATTCTTCCCAGTTCTTCTCTTCTACAGGGATCACAGTCGTTTCTTTGTTCATCTGTGTCATTCTGGTGCTGAATGATCCCTCTGTCAGCCAGTTTGTGCTACTGCTTGCATACCAGAAAATCATTATTAGAATACCTTGTTTATTTTTTTTAATTTTATTTTTAATGATTGAAAATCTGCTGTGCTGTATTCTCCAACCATAAGAAATTTTAAGACCATGCAAGTTCTCACAAATCACTCTGCATTGGAAAAATTTATTCTCTTGCTTTGAGTCACATCAAGCAGCACAAGAATACAAAATGCTGCTAAGAGCTAAATACCGTGTTTTATTTATAGTTATTTAAAATACTTCTTAACAAATTCCTTAACTGTGGATTTTGAAGGGATGTCTTTTCACTTTTAAAATATTTTTCCAATTTTAATGAGAGTGCATGTATCATATAGAACAAAAAAAAAAATCAAGTGCTCTCTGTTTTTATTCATAAAATTTCCTGCTATGTAGAGAGGTGTCCTAGATGGTTTTCCATCTGTACTGACCATATGGATATAAGCTACACCAAAAAATTATTTACTCTCCATCTCTCCTGGTACTGATTATATACCAGAGGACAACCACTGCAAATACTCTGTTGGGCAGATTATTTGAATTTCAAACTCTTGGCTTAGAAATATTTCCCATAGTTCAGACAAATTTGCCAGAAATTTAGATGTAAAATTCACAATTACAATCTCATTCAGTATGCACAGTACCCTGATTTATATACTAGATCCAGATCAGAATTATACAGTTAAGCAGAATCTGATACCTCTAACAAATGTACATATTCTTTAAAGTTCTCCGAGTTTTGCTTTAAGAGTGTTTTCACTGACTTAAATAGTGTTGTATTCTTGGCTATCATCGTTTAAGCCTTAAATCTGTGGTGCCTGGCCTGTGAACCAGGGAATAAAGCCTTTCTTCTGAGGCCTGGTATAGCTATATTCCAGTCTGAGAAGTATCCACACTTTTTCAAAAGTGCAGCAAAAAAATGTTTACATTGTAGTTTAGACGTAGACTTTTGATGCATACTGAATTTAAAAGGTAGTAACAAATAGATCTTGTTTTGTTGTTAAATAGTTTTTTTCATTTTCTCAGTATCACAGTCATTTAAAATGACGATTATGATTCTACTCCTTTGTGTGATTTTAAAAGCATGATCCTTCACGGATCAGCTTTTCTTCTGCATCTGTAATTCCTTTCCAGGTGTCCTGGGTTATTTTTCAAACCAAGACACCAAGTTGAATCTTTTACTGTTTTCTGTTGTTGTTATTTTTTTGTACATATTCCTATATTTTTTAATTATGTTTCATGCATTCCTTTTAAGCTTGTTTTAAATCATTTGAGACTTTTCCCTTTTCCAGTTCTGATGAGGCAACAAAAACAACATAGGCTAAAGAGGAGAAGTATTGTCTTGGAAGGAAAGGGTTAATACTGAAGGGCACATGAATGCTTGTTGGCAAAAGGGAACAGTTCCAGAGTGGACCTCAAAACTTCATTAGAGATCAGAGAAACATGCAATATTGCATTAACTGGAAGAAAAACTCTTATATTACAGGGTTTAATGTCCTTAGAAATGTTGCAGAGTTCATTTGAAAAATAAACACAACAAGCCTCTATTAAATTTATTGAGGAAATGGAAAGCAGAAACTCAGAAGACTGTAATTGCCACCTACAAATATGATAATTAGAGTGAATAAGAAGTAATGAAGGAGGAAATCAGAGACAACTCACCTCCTGAGCAGGAAGGTGGAGGTTACATTGCCACCATGTGGTAAAACTATGGAGAGCTGGAGCAGCTCCTCTCTCCATCAGGATTCAAGAGGAGAGCTGCAAACAGCCAGAAATCTGCATGATTTGCTGGAAAAAATATAGTATGCAAATGGCATCCTGATTGGAAAGAAGCAAGGCGAGATGAAATCCTATTTTGCTTTTGATTAGCGTGTGCGGTCGGTTCTTTGGTGGTGTGTTTGTGAGGGTTTTGACTTGAATTTTAATTCAGAATGCTCTTGCATAAAATATTCAGTGGAAAAGTGAGCAGAGTGCAGAAAAGAATAGGAAAAAGTTCTCTTTTTAAAATGATGTCATTTATAAGCTTTTTTCAGTACAAAAATCCATCATTCTGCTGGATGTCTTCTTGAAATCATCTCCAAAGTTTCTGCGTTAATTTTGATTTTTTCAAATTCTTCTGATAATCTTGGGATACTTCCCAGTTCTATAACATTTAGAAATGTGAGCCTTAGTGTTTCACAAAGTACTTTTTAGAATACACTGTATGGAAATGTAATTTTTTTATGGAAATGCTTGAAGTTCTGCCTACAGCAGGATTTTGGATTCACAAAATGTGTCAACTTGCTCTTCCCCCCCACGAACTTCAGCTCATGGCATGACAACTGGTTGCCGTAGAAATTATTAGGATTCAAGAGCATGATTTCACAGTCTGAGTCGGATGAGCTTTTCACAATCCCTTTTTTGATCAGATTAGTGCTGACCCCTGAGCTGACCATCAGCCAAGGAGAGCCGGGCGAGCCTCTCCTCCCAAGGCAAGGATTGCTGATGGCCTCCCTGGCTTTCCCTTCAGACATCTCTGTCCTGCTCCACTGCAAGGTCTGTTTCTTGTCTTCACTGCAGCGTGAACCTTTCCCTGATCTGTGCACCACATCCCTTGCACAGGCCTCTTTGGGTTTATAGGGGGCTTGAATCCATGCTAAATACAGTGGCTGCCTCTGTAAGAGCAGCTCCCCACCTTAGCACCCCCACACTTGTAGCTAAAATGCAAGAAAAAAATTAAATGACCATCATAGATGACGCCCAGATGTATCTCTGGGTACAAGTCTAATTATGACCTCCACTGAGGCAATTATTCTGTCTTGATCTTAATGCCTTTTGCAAGCATCAATTAATAAAACTTCACATAATGTCCTGGTAGGACAGGAATTATTACCATCGTTTTAGAAACAGGAAAACTGAGGCACAATTATTGACCTGGTTTTAGATGAGATGAGAGAAATTAGGACACCAAACTGAGGTGAGAGTTTCACCTTAGTCCCTAGAAACCAAATAAAGTGCAGAGCGCAGCGGGAAAACCCAGATCTGGCTGTTGTCGGCACGTCCCTTGGCTCACCTCCAGCACAGCCCCCCAGCAGGTGCCCTTCAGTTTTGGTCACAGGATATGAGGGATGCACACCTGGAGAGATGTGTCTGTGAGAGTCACTCTGCAGGAAGGCTGGACCGGTCCCTAGTGATTTCCACAGGAATAAGAACCTTTCCAACCCACGGGGCACCCTGTGAGCAGAAGGCAAATGTCTGTTGTTAAAGCTGCCCCAGCTCTGTCACTGTTCTGCATCCCAAAGGGACCGATGGACCCTTACCTGCCTTTCAAATCTCAGACAAAAGGAGCAAATCGCTTCAGCCCTTCCCTTTTTACCCAAATGACTCACAAGCATTTGCCTCCTACATTAGTTTTGCTTTTGCTCAAAGTTGAGTCATTGTCTTGTATTTGATTTAACGACAATAGCAGAAGAAAAAAAAAAATAGCCATCGGTAGCTACTGCATAAGACTAGATCAAAAGCAATTCCTTAAAGGAGGCTTTCACGATAGCTAGATTAAAGATTTGAGAAACTGGTAAGAAATAGAGCTGAAGAAAAACAGCTCCTAAAAGCAAAGCATTATGTTTTCATGCTATTGTGCTTTTAAAATTGAAGGCAACAGTCTGAAAACAGGCATTGAAATAAATCTTACTTGTAGGGAATTATCTGGAGATCATTGTATTTATTGCATTTGTTTTGATTTTCCAGACTCTGCCTTAGACTGTAGGCATGGACATGACTTAAAAGATTCAATACCTCATTTTAAAAATTAAACTTCACTTGATTATTGAACTGACCCATCCTAACCCTTAAACTGTCATGTATTAATCTGGAGTATCACCAGCAGGCTAGAAATAGTGAGAATAGGACAGGAGGCAAGAGCTGTGTGCCCAGCAGCTGATGGATTTCAGATGTGATAGCTGAGGCTGTGCTGCCCCTCGGAGGCACAGCACAAAGCTGCCTAAGTACACGAGGAGGGAAAGGATTAATTATTGTGCTTTAAAATGATCTTGTTTTTTCTTCTCCCTCCTCTCTACCCTTCTCCCCCAACATGCTGTGAATCGCCCAGAGGGCTATGTGTCTGAAGGATCTTGATAAGGGTCTAAAAACTCCTTGCCCAAATTATATCATGTTTGATGATACACTGGATAAATAGTTTTCCAGCTAAATGTTGGTATTTTAGAATTCTTTCATGGTTTTCATCCATTTTCCCTAATATTTGACATCTGCTATTACAGTGGATATCTCAGCAACTACTGAGGATGAACAGCGGTGGGATGGGAGGGTCAGTAGAAAGTTCAGGGAGTTGATGTTACAGTCCTGCACTGCAGAGCAGGGAGTAGATCTGGGGTTTTCCTCGCCTGCAAATTTCCCCATTTCAGCAGTGTCAGAGGAGCTGTGACTCTGGCTTGTGAGCACTGCTGATAAACACCAGAGCCCGAGCCATGGTGGGAGAGGTTGTCACCTTGCTTGCTTGGCCTCCGTGTCAACACACTGGGACGAAGAAGCAGCTCACTTCTGCCCACTCAGGAACTCGGGATCCTTTTAAAAACTCTATCTAGGGAATGACCTAGTTAAAATATTATGTTGTTTGAGAAACAGCAACACAAGGCTGCTTATGGGACACCTCTTGTTTGCCTATGAATTTTGGGCATCTGCTTTTGACCTTGCGAGT
Source organism: Dryoscopus gambensis (assembly GCA_013389985.1). Classification (NCBI taxonomy): domain Eukaryota; kingdom Metazoa; phylum Chordata; class Aves; order Passeriformes; family Malaconotidae; genus Dryoscopus; species Dryoscopus gambensis. The sequence goes on along the minus strand of WEIT01037269.1, from coordinate 359,450 downwards.
GAGACTAATTTGAACTGGGTGCTGACCTAGCAAGCAGTGAACCAGGAAAACTGGGTGTGCATCAGGAATGTTTCAGTGCTTTTGTAAGATTTAAAATTATTCACAACAGGATAATAAACTCCAAAAGGAGAAATGGTAACTTTATTGGAGTTCTGGCTGTGTTAGCAGAGAGCCTGCAGCTCCAGGTGAGAGGTGGGAGTGGCACGAAGGAAGTGCAGTCCTAACAACAACTGAGCAGCCATTTGGAAGGGTTGCAGTGTGGGATCTCCCAATTACTGAGGTCCAAGTTTATCTTCATTGGGCAGATCTCACAGCACAGCACTGCAGGATGGCACTGCAGCTGAAGGGAAGTTGAAGGAAGAGTGGAGAAGCCAAGAGGTGTGTTTTTTCTTCATCCCACTGAGACTTCACAGTCCAGCCCTGGCAGAGCTTCTTTCCCTGGGAGAGGAAGAAGGCAGCAACATGATGGATCTAGCCACGTTGCTTGAAGCCCAGGCTCGTTCCTGACTGAGCAAATTTGGGTTAAAACAGCCAACTTTCTGTTCCCTCCCAGAACTGTTGCGGCGTGGTGGATGAGGGGTGCCATGACCCTCCAAATAACATCTCCACAGGGGCTGGAGCCGCTCTGGCAGAGCCACTGCGCTTCTGGCTGACGAGCTCGGATGCACCAAGGCCCCCGTTCTGCCCCGTTTGTCAAGCTTCCATTTCTGGGTCACTCCCCGGAGGAAGCAGCTCAGGAGGGGTCAGACTCCCATAGGGGTGAAGCAGGCAGCACCAGCTTTAGTCAGAGAAGCAGCTGGCACGCACACACGCTGCAGGCAACAAAAGAGCCAAGGAAGGATCTTTAGCATGGTATTCCAAGAAGAGGTTTAACTTCCCTGTCAGGATCACCTCGTCATGATGGGAACCAGAGGCCAAAGATGAAATGGGGGAAGGGTTTGGGGTTTATATAAGGGTTTCACGAGGTCTCAGGCTGCAAGGAAGGACAGAGACGGGACCAGGGCAAAGAGACCAATAAGGAGGGACTAGGTTACAAGGGCAAATGGGAAAGCAGGGAAGGGATAAAGGGACAGGGAGAACAATAAATCAATCAAAGGAATAGAACTGGGAGTAAACTGTGTCTTAGGAGAAGCCTGTCACTCAAGCCTGGGGGAGAATTCCCTGTTACAGCCCCCAGTGGGCGGGGTGATCCCAACACAGAACTAATGTTCATCTGCATGAATTATTTGCTTGGACTTTGTAGAAATTTCAAATATAAGTCCATTGAGTGCAGTAAACGCCAGATCACAAAGAATTTGGCTTTGGTTCCAACAAAATAATTTTCCTGGGACATCCAGAGATGGTTCCTGACCTGCCCTGCCCCATGTTTGACCTGATCTTTTCCTGTAGGAGAAAATACACATTTGAAAGCACAGCTGAGTTATGATTTAGACGGGAAACAGCTCTTGCCTTCTACACAACAGCTAAATTGTGCCTGAAGATGGAGAGTGACTTCTCCAGCCTGACTTTACCTCTTTTCAAGCTTTTAGTTTAGCTTAGTGGAAAGAGTGTGTACTTTGCTGACCATTTGAAAAAGGAAAGAAAGCATAAAATCATTGGTTGGCTGCACAGTTTTCCTGAGCAAATGTCTATTTTCAGTTTCAAGTAGAAAACAATGAACCATGAGTGCATTCACAAAAAATTAAAGGAGTGCATTTGACTCTTTGAAACACATCAGTCCTTAGTGGTCTGACAGTTACATTTCTTTATATCACATTATAAAACAAGAACTGGATCCTTAGTAAGTACGTATTACTGTTTATACCAGTTATGAATTTGGACTTAAAACCACATTAAACCATCTCTCTGAGTACAAGAGGCACAGAAAGGTAATTTACAGGCAATTAGTCAGCCAGGTGATTGTGTTTATAGCAGTATATCATGGTCCCATTTTCAGTCTGGGAACATAAATCTGCAAAACAGAAACCATATATGCTGTTAGCATTCCTTAAAGAAATGTTCTTCACTCTTAAAAAAAAACCAAAACAAAACTTGTGTAATAATGATGTAACCATGCTTTGAGTATTTTCATAACCTGGTGGAATCCTGCTAAGGCTGATGAAGATGAAACCTTCCACCCAACATGCCAACAACATAATTGGGATTTATAGCTGCAGGCTGGAGCACACAGTCTTCAGGGACTGGAGGGAATGACAGAGAAATATCACTTGGAAGCAGCCCGAAGAGCAAGTCACAGCCTCCCTCCCTGATGAACCCTCCCACACAGGAGTGTTTGTGCCTGCAGGAGCACGGCTGAGCTCCCACCTCAGGCACTGCTGCAAGTGTTCAGCCAGCCCAGAGCTGTTGGGCTTTCCAGGAGGAAAGTTACCAAAAAAAGATGAAAGGCAGCCAAGGAAGTCTTAGAAAGAAAGGACAATATATGTATTAAAATTGGCACCTCTGAGTGTAACCCACACCCAAATACTCCAGGAATAACCTGACTTAGAAAAATGGGGTTTTAGTGATAAGCAATAAGTGGCAAAGAGTACAACTCACCATTTCTGGTCCTACTCAGCAAGGACAATGGCATTTTCTTTGCAATTTCATAATGTTTGCCATCTGAACCTTTTGAGGCATTTCAAAGCCTACATTTCATAGTTTGGTGGTGGGAAAGTTCTTGCCAGCTTGCTGTGTCCTGTGGCCTGGCTGTGCCTAGTGCTCAGCAAACACCCCACAAAACCAGAGCCAGTCCCCAGACCACTGCAGGGAATGATGAAATATTGGTCAGCCGTGGCCTCAACACAGCAGCACTGCTAATGTCATGGATGTCGAGGTAAAAATATACTGGTGGAAAAGGAGCTGCTATAAACNTGCTGTGTCCTGTGGCCTGGCTGTGCCTAGTGCTCAGCAAACACCCCACAAAACCAGAGCCAGTCCCCAGACAGTCTTTTTTTTTTTTTTTTTTTTTTAATGTGGGTATTGTCCTCAATACTAAATATGAAGTTTTTTAAGGGTGGAGTAGGCTATGATGACCTTGGAAACTAAGATTATGCTACATTAGGTCTTGTGATCTGTTGGGTAGATAAAAACGGAGCCATCTCCATCCTGCCAATAAGTGCAACAGATAAAAAGGGAAAAGAGGGTATTTCTTTCCAAAGCCACCCTTAATCAGCAAAAAACAGCAGACAAAATTATCTTTGGTAGATGGGGATTTGTGCAGTATGGGTTACATTTATTATCTGCCAGGTTATAAGCTGTATTTAATTTCTGGTATTTGCCTGCTACATCCGAAGGAACAATACAAGCTGGATCCACTGCATGTCATTTATAAGTCTCTGCATGTCATTTATATGGTAATGGGGGAGTTCCCCCTCATCCCCAGTGATTTCTGCAAAATTCTGCATGCTGGTTCTCAGTATATTTAGCTTTCTCCAGCGTAAATTAAAATGCACATTCATGATCTTTGAACAAAGCGGGCAGGGATAATTGGTAATTTGAGCCTGTTCTGTACAATGCAATTCAAAGTAATACTTATAATTTGCAGTTAATTAATCAGGGCTTTTTTCCCTTAAAATTCTTAATTGCCTTTCTATGATATTGATTTTTAATAAGTTTTATTCCTACCAGTTTTAGAGCCAATTATACAGCCAATTTCTTGTCACTGTTACTGCATGGCTCTGTGTGTGTTTATTTGTACATTTCCATATATTTTGGGATATTTTTTCTGAAATATTTATATGTTGACTTATGGATAGAGTTTTTATCAGCTGAAATTAAAAAACTGAAAATAATAGAATCAATGTACAGGCAAGAGAAACAAAGTACAACAGGGAATAGAAAATTCAAATCAGTACAATGAAATTTTGAAAGAATTTTAAATATCTGGAATTCCATTGCCACTATGAACAGTCACCATCATCTGGTATTTAATTCACTATCCAATTAAAACTCTCTTTAGAAGACTCTGATGGTTGTAGCTTTAAAGTAAAACCAGCAATCATTAGAGACATAAACTTTGGAGTCTCTAAGGAAATTAAGATGGTCATAAATTCAAAACCAATAATATTAGCAAATATGGCTGTGCATGGGGGTGGTGCCTGTGATGGGAAATATGCCTTGGGCACTGAGCACCCCATGCCTGATGAAGCCCAGCCCTGTCCAACCTCACCTTGAATGACCAGGGATGGAGCATCCACCACCTCTCTGGGCAACCTGTGGCACTGTTTCACCACCCTCATTGTAAAAAGCTACTTTTATACATCCAATCTACCCTCCTTCAGTTTAAAACCACCACCCCTTGTCCTGTCACAACTGGCTCCCTAAAAAGTTTGTCCTCATCTTTCTTATAGGCTTCCTTCTAGTACTGAAAGGCTGCAAAAAATTCTGCCTGGAGACTTCTCTTCTCCAGGCTGAACAACGCCAGCTCTCAGCCACCACAGCAGAGGTGCTCCAGCCCTCTGATCCTCTCCCTGGCCTCCTCTGGACCTACTGGAATTTGCCCCACTGGGCATTCTGCACACCAGACCCACTGGGGTTTATTTCCTATCTCACTTAGGGGGTTTCTAGGCTGTCACTGACAACCAGAGTTGCACAGATCTGGTTGGTGCCCCTGCCCCAGGGAGCATCCTTTCCCTTTACTTTTGTCAGTAGATTTAGGATTATTGCACAGGAGTGAGTCTACAGCTCAAAAATATTGATAAAAGAAAGCGTTTCCTGGTAGCAGGGATAAAAGAGATTTTGATGGGTGGACATTTTCCTGCAGGGATGTTTGTCTTTTCTTTATGCTTACCTGGGTCCAGAGTGGAGGACCTTCAAGACACACACCTAGGAAGAACAGAATTCTGATCAACATGCAAGTGCCACAACTGTGATAAACACAGTCAAACCCCACTGATCCATCGGTGGCATAACCTGATTACATACCATTACCTTCATTAATAATAAATGTTCCTGTTATTTTATAAGAACATTTTTTCTGAAATATTGCTGCAAGCTAATTTGAATTCTGTTTTTTATCCAGCTCTTTTTTTTTTAAATCATTCCTGGGTGACTCTATTGATCTCAGTAGTTCCTCTGATTATTCAGACCTGCAAAATCAGATTCATCCTCTGAGTCATTATTGAGCTAAATCTCTCAGTTAGCCAGGTCCTGAGTCACTGTTCAAGTTGAAACCTCTGGGAATATTACCATAACAGGGCAATATATACCCTGAGTGGTTTTTTAATGGCTGTTCAATGACTTCAGCAGTTTAAACTGGGTAAGGAATTAGGAGCTAAACTAAATTCAGTCAATGTGCTCCAGTTCCCATTTCATAAAGCATGGCTGTATTTTGCAATATAACTGACATTTATTAGCACTCAGACTAGGTGACGAGCAGGTGCTGCTCAGGGTGAATAAATCATGCAAGCAATTCACATGAAAGACAGCTTGTGCAAGTGCTGATAAAAGTCCATGGGGTTGAAGAATCAAGTTCTTTAATAGCAATGTCAGGCTGTTCAGTCTTCTTATCTCTCATATTTCTTTATGAAACATTAAAAGAGATTGCTTTTGGGCACTTGTGTTCTTGAACTATTCCAATCGTCTAATGAATTTTTGATTCAGAGGGTTTTGTGATCACTAACTTTCTTGATACATCTGTAGCTATTGAAATGGATCCCCTGTGTCAAGGCTGCCTGTCCATCTTCCTCCTATCATAAACCCCATAGATTCGTTAGGGAGAACCTGTAATTTTAAATTTAAAAGAAAGGTGAAGTTGAAGCTACTTGAGCAGTTTTGAATAGAGTAATATTCAGCATATGATGAAAGCCCTGATTTGTCTCACTGCATTGCACAGATAAGCAAATTGCATTTTCAACCATAGCAACCTGTTCAGCGGCACCAGAGGGGCAAAGAAGAAAAGGATTTGTCTGTAAAGAGCCCTGCTTCACTTGGGCCGTGTGAATTCTGTCTGGTCTGGGTCCTTAGCAATGGAGAAGGTGTGACAGAACCTTGCAATGAGTGTTTACCCACATTGGTGAGCTGCACTGCAAATTGCTCAGAAGACTTCTGCCAGGAAATGTTTCTACAGATTTAGTGCCTTTAGCTAACAGGCTTTCACGAAGAACTGACAACAGGCTGTGGGTTTAAGTTTGTGCCAGGTGATGGAAAAATACATTGTTATTACACATTAGTGGCAGGCAGCAGTTTGCCACTGCGGATGGGCTTCCTAGATGCATTTGCTCTTTGGAGTGAGTCCTGGCAACAGGAACAGCTGAGGGTAGGATCTCTAATATTTCTATTTTCATAATTCAGCCCCCATTTTCATTACTACATCTGGACATCCTGACGGATCATAGACCTGCTTGTGTCTGTGTGTCAGCCTTGTCATCGTGGTCCAAAGGTGGTTACTGACACTGAGACTGACTCACACAACCAAAGGGCATCTACTAATTGTTAGGAGCTGTTGTGAGCATTAATCATTAATGCTTTTGAAAACTAAGGATTCCTGAGCATGGGGTACAGGTGACAAAAACCCAGAAGCACAGAGAAAGAAGCTTCTGAAAAGAGGAGAGGGAGGACGCGGAGGCAACTCAATATTTTTCTGGTGTGTTTTTTGCAAAGAGCTTTTATTGCAAATGAGGACTCAAAAGACTGATGTGCCAACAGGATAGTATGGCTTTGTGTATGACATGTGGTAACCCTGCCTGCCTGCCGTGCTTGCTCTAGAGAGGTGCCAGACCTCCTGGGGAGTTGTTCATTGCTCCTGCTGGACACCCAGGGTCCATGTGAAACCTGAGGGACAGCTCCTCTCCGTGGCTTTTTGCACCTCAAGTGGGATTTGCAGAGCTGAGTGCACTCAGTGTTGTCATGATGTGAAGACGGCCTGGATGAGACACTCTGACTATTTTCAAATAGTTGAATTCTTCCCTTATTTGTAAGAATCCACATGTACATCTCAGATGACGTCTCATACTTGTGTGTATCTTGTTAGGTGGTTGATTGGAGGTTTTTTCCCAACAAATCTTTTTGTATGATTGAGGGAGATTTTAAACATTCATGATTTCTTGGTTATTACAGTCTGAGCTGGGCCACCTGTGTGTATTCTGTAGGGGCTGTAGAGGTGTACCTGAGGATAGGATCAGGCTGGTGTTCAATAAAACCAGCTTTTGAAGCCCCTAAGCACTCAAACAATAAAGAAGGTCTGGCAGCTACCTGCCAATAACCTTGTAAACAACACCCCTAATGCCCTGACTCATATGGCAAACACTAAATCCTTTAGTGTTGGAAACACAACAAATTAGAAGAATCAATGGATCAGGGAAAAACAAATAAACAAACAAACCACAAACATTAAATCAACAGTTTCTAAATGGGGTGAAATTAGTAGCCTCAGAAAGTCTCTTCTGTCTGTCAGGAGTGTGGTCCCATGCTAACATGATCTTCTCCTGCGTCTTGGGGATCGGTGTCCTAAAGATTGTCCGGTGGCTATTGCTGGTAACTGGGACTATGATGAGGAGTCCAGGTTGGAGAGGTCAGGATTTGGCCAGGCTGGCTTACAGATTTGCCTCTGATGGTCACAGTCTGGCTTTTCTGGACACTGTTTGCTCTTCATTCCCGTGTGTTCCCTCAGGGATCCTGGCCAGGTATCAGCAAGCATCCCACAGTGACTTGTCTGCTGCTGGAGCACTGCAGCTTGTGGTGCTGTCACCCAGAGCCACCTCCATCTCACAGAAGTGAAGGTGGACCACAGCCCGTTTGTGTTCAGGTTCAGTGGGGTTTGCCTGTTTGCCAAGCCTGGCCTTGGCTCAGGCCACGCAGCAGCTCTGGGGCCCACGTTAGAGATGTGGAGGTAAGACATGACCTTGCTGACCACACAGAGCACATGAAGGGTGGTTGTCCCCAGTGCCCAGCATGGGCCACCCTGCTGAAATGAGCTTCTCTCCCAGCCCTCAGCATCTGGCAACAGGGAGGCAAAAGCACTGGCCAAACCCTTGCCTGCTGTCTCCACCCGATGTTCTGCACGGGCAAGGGGCTGCCAGACTGCGTGAGCAGAAAACAACGTGTGTTCAAGCACTTAAACCAGATAACTAAGAGGAATTAATGATGCTTACATCCCACACCTTCCCCGTGCTTGAGGAGATGCAGAACTCCTGGCTGGGCTCCTTTCCCTGAGATGAGGGGCTGCCACCTTCTCATGGGTGCCAAACACACACGTGAGATTTTGGATCAAAGATCTAGTGTTTATACAGTGCTCTCTAAAGCACATACTCAGGAATGCCATGAAAGCAAGTAATAGTTTATTCTTCCTAAGCTTGTTGCCTGTCAGTGGCAGAGGAGACTGTTCTGAGTGGGAATACAGGGTCACAGGGGTGAGCATTGAAGCTTGTTTTTCTTAAGGATCTCTGGGAGCACTGCAGCTCATTTTTTTAAGGATCTCTTGGACAATAGCACAAGCAGGTTGAGAAGGGTTGTTGTTTGCATACAGATTCACAGAATATTCTGAGTTGGAAGGAACCCACAAGGATCACTGAGTTCAACTCTTCAGTAAATGGCCTGTACAGTGATCAAACCCACACCCTTGGTGTTATCAGCACCATGCCCTGGCCATCTGAGCTAATCTCAGGGTCAGGAATTGTGGAATTGGGCTGAACCTGTAGTTTGCCCTCAGCCACATAAATTTTTATATTTTCTACAAAAGGCTGTTGAATTGTTCAGTGGACCTGCAAAATTGCATTTTTTTTTCCACCTGATTCAATTAGACAGCTGTGAAAGAGGATTAATTGCCCTGAAATCAATAGTGCTGCAGGGCTATTGCTGACATCAGCACAAAATAATGTCAACACAGGAAAATGTAGATTGGATATGGTAATCTAAAACAGTTTTATACTATTTGCATACACATAACTACTTTTACACTCATTTTATACCTATTACAATGATTTAAGGGAAGTCAGTGTAGGCCTACACTACAGCAACTGAGAGAAAAATTTGGTTGTATAGAATAAAAGGTCATTTTCCACAGCCATCCCTGAAACACGTGTCAGTAAAGGCCAGTATGAACAATGAGTTTTCTGTAACTGGCTAAAAATACTTGCTTTCACACTGTACAATAATAATCGATTTGGACATGTGGCTGGTGCTTTGAGATTATCTAGTAATTGATTTTAAAACAGATGGCAGCTGTCAAATAAGCATTTGTATTTATTTGATGTTTCTATGAGAACCCTTGGGGTTTCACTGTCTCAGTAGTCTTTGTTTTCTCCTTTCCTAGACCCTCGTGCTGTTCTCTGATCTCTCTTCCTCTCATGTTCTTTTGATGCGTCCTACTGACAATTTCTTTTGAGCTTTCTTTCCCAGTGTAAGCCATGGCCTCTATGTCAGGCTTTAATTTCATTTTGCTTAAAATTCCTTTTTATTAACAGTTTTAATAAAACAGCAAAATGTCTTCAGCACACCAAATACTTCATGATCTGAGCATCAGCTACAATACATCACACAAACAGAACCATTGGCTACAGTCCCCAGAACTGCTGTACTTTACTGCATCAGCAATAAATAACACTGGTCCTGAGAGCTTTTGAATCTTAAACTGCTAATGCCTTCTATTTTCTATTTTTTTTTTGAAGTGATACAAAAGAGTTGCAATGGTACCTGTCAGAGGACTTGTCCGTCCAAGCATTTTTGTCTTCTTGTGCAAGTCTCTGTTTCTGTTAACTCACACTAGAAAATTACAAGTTATTTGTGTCTTCTATTAAGAAAGTCCTGGGAAAATATTTTTCTTCACTTGAAAGTTATTTCTTTTTCTTAGTTTTTCTCTCCTGATACAATCTTTTTTTCCTTTTTTTGTCAACTTCAAAAACTGGAAGAAATCTCTAAGCTACCAGTGGATTTCTCAGTCAGTCACTGGTGAAGGCTTCATCTTTTTCCAAACAGCAAGCCAGAACTTTGCACCTTCAGCAGAAAGGCAAAAGTCACAAATACGACTCAGGATGGACAAAGGCTGCAAAACTAGTTGGATTTTTAGAAAAGCATGAAGAAATGCCCATGGCCATGGCATTTACATGTGCTTGTTAGCAAAGAGGAACTCTAACAGTCCAGAGCTCCGTGCAAGCTTGGGGAGTGGATTTGTCATGGAAATGTCTTTAGAAATGCCCCAATGGCAGATTATGGTTTGGGACATTAAAACCATCTCTGTGGATTTCCAAATGTGGTGCATACAACAGTTTTTCTCCAGAACCTGCTGGTTGCCACTGAGGTTGCACAAGATAATGGCCTGGTGCTTTTCCGTGCATTGAGTCTATCAGGGAAGCCATAGGTCTGAATGTGCTTCACTGGGACTATTCAGTGCTTAGACAGAGGTGGACATGATAATTAAAATGTTTGAGTTCTATGGCTAAAGGTGCTATACAAGTGTTCAAAGGAATAGCCAAATCTGCTAGTGAAGATTTTACAGGATTGGGGTGGACATTGTCCATGGAGGAATGAGCCAGAGGATTTTTGGACTCTCTTGCAGACCCATTTCCTGTGATTCCTTGAGAAGTTTGTTACCTGAAGTAAGATACAAGTCTCCCATTTCACTGTTCTTGCAAGTACTGCTGGAATTAAATTGCAGTTTGAAACAAGCAGGTGGCCGCTTAACTTTATACACATGCTGGGCTAATTTTTGATGACACACCTACTAAAGATTCCATCCAATTTTTGATCCACTTCAGAATCTTTCCAGGGATTGCCTGCATGGTATCAGAGCTAAATGCTGCATCCAAGCCCAGATTCACCACAATTTGTTACTTGGCAGCTGAGAACCGAAGGAGGGGGCTTCTCATTCTGCTCCCTGATGGTGAGCAGGAAAGCATCTTTTGGGAAACACATCCTTCAGGAGAGATGGCATTCCCACTTTGGGCAGCCTGGTTCACTCTGGGTGCTGCTCAGGTCTTGATTCCAAACACAGCCACACACGTAATGCACTAATGCAGCAGCCTTGAGTTCAGCTCAGGGAACATTCCTCTCATCACATCTCAGTTCTTGCCTCCGGTTTCTTCTCTCCTCCAGTGATATTGAAGTCCCTAAGATGAACATATACCCAGTTGTCACTCTGACCTAGGACTTCAAATACTCTCCCTGAGGGTTTGTTAACTTAGAAGACTCTGTTTCACACAGCTTTGGAACAATCATTCAATTTGGCCTTATTCAGCTAGGAAAAGGATTAAAATACACATCCTATAACACTTCCTGAGCACAAATAGGTCCCTGGCTAATGCGTGTCCCCACTGAAGCGTCACTACCCATGAGCAGGGTCATCCAGCTGTTTTCAGAGTGATTCATTACTGAATGTGCTGACATGGAATAAGCACTGACTTGCCTCACACGCCATGCTTGAACCCAGCCAGCAGGTCTGAACCGCCCTTGTTCAGCTAAGGCAACCACACATTTTATCCTCATGATTTTTCAGGTTTGCATGGCCCACTGGGGCTGGCGGGCAAAACTGTGGAGCACAGAGCAACCAGGATCTGACTGTGAGGAATCTGCAGCTCACTCACAGCATCCTGACGTCAAGTAGCACTCAGCAACTGCAAGCTCTGGGGAAGAGGGCTAAAGTTTTGATCAATTACCACTTTATGCTCATAGTCAGGAGGTTATGATCTATATATGAAGGGGGGCTTTGGTGTTTAAGGAGAACCTGTTTTTTCATATACATGAGGCAGGATCTGAACTAACTTTAGAAAGACCCAGAAGTGTTGAATGCAACTGATTTTCAGAGCGTGTGCTAAATGCAAATGCAAGGAATAAACTGTTTCCAAGAACAAATTGTCTGCAAATCATTTTGTCTTTCAGCTGAAAGAACTTTCTGGTACTAATCCATTCTATATTCCATAAGAATGTTCTCTGGTTTGCTAAAACTAACTGATCTCTGTAATATCAGCAAGGTCCTGGCTTTGTTTCAAGGCAAAGGTTCACTCAATTAAATCTCATTAACAGAGGACCACAAAACCTGCACTAAAACCTTTCTGGGTGTGTGACCTTCAGCAGAACAGCTTCATTAAGTCTGAGATCCTGGAGAAAATGTTTGCTGAATAAAGTCATTCCTAATTAATGTTAAAATGTCAAGGATTCATCTGCCATCCATCTTTACTCCTTTTCCTTTATGCTCTTCATTATCTCTTTAATGGGCAACCAATATAAAAGTCAAAACCAGCATCTTTTAAATGTACATATAACAGGTGGGACAGTGCAGCAAAACAAATTTGCCAGATGTGCTTCCCCATGAAACATTTCTGACTTCCTAAATATCTTTCCAAAACCTCATTTACATGCTGCCATTAAGCACTGATTAATTAATTAGTTATTTGTGAAAACCATAAGTATTGAGGATTAATTTCCCCTTGCACCCTCTCTGATGTTACCTTGAGTTTTATTCCAAGCCATATGCAAGCCTTGATTAAGAAGGTGTTTGCTTGTCCTGTGATGAACATAATTGTCTATTCTCCAAGGATTGCTCATCCAAATTTCTTTTTTTCTTTTAAGTTAAACCTTCTCTGGTGAGTTTCTACTCGTCAGACCAGAGGGATGTCCTGGCTGGAATGGGGGGTCATCAGAGGGCAGTGTACAAACCTGGTGGGTCTGAACCCAGAAAATCCTCATGTGTTTTTCCAATGACCTGTGATGGCAGCAGATATTGGAGCTGCTCAGACCTGTGTAGCAGGACTTCACGGTGAACATTCTGCAGCCTCTTTAATTTTTATTCTCACATTAAAGTAATGGGACCCATCTTCCTGCCCATCAATCTGTACAGCATATGCAAGCCCTTCTGGTGGTTTAAATAGGAATGACTCACATGATATTAAGCCTCTTAATGAAAATGGATTACGTTATTGTCTTTCACAAAATGGGAGGTTTAAAAAGCCAAGTTAATGTCTTCCAAATGTCAGTAACTGGAGACACTTTGGACCAAGAGTGAATTTTATAGCTTTTCTGCAAATCAGTAAGATGAGTTCATCTTTACAACAAAGGATATTAGATGATATGAAAAGTATTAGAAATTAGAAGTTATTTGAATTTACTGAGAACTAGGTTCTGCCAGTATTAAAAATAATTTCACATGGTGGCAATACTGTTTTCTCCTTACATACTTGAACTCTGACATGTTTGCATTGGCATCTTTCTGAGTACCTTTTCAGTGGCAACTATATTATTGAAATCTCAAAACTCCCAAAAGTCAGTGGTATAAAGGATCAGGCTCTAACCCTGGCTACTTATGGCAAATTGCCTTGCAAAAGTGATTTAAAAAATGAAATAGGGATAGAAGTCAAGATGGTATCCAAGGCATAGACTCTAAGGCCTGGCATCTTGTTTTGAAGTTCCAGCCTTTCATGAGTTACAGAAAATTGCTGTATTTGCTTATTCCCAACTGGCAACAGAACTTAGGAATATTTAAATTGCTGAAGCACTTGTATAAACACTGTTTGAATTGACTGATATGTGTCTAGTCAGATGTTGTGAACTCTAATCGTGCAGGACACATGGCAGGAGCAGCAGGGCCTTTTAGGCTGTCATGAGTGTGTTTACTAATATGAATAATTTGATGTTTCTTCAGCAGAGGTAATTAAGCCTAATAACCTATAAATACAGAGTAATTGTTATCAATTGTGTTCATTTGTGTATATGGCATAATTTGATGAGTATTTCTGATTGATATTCCTGTGGCATCCTCCCTGTGCTGTGATTAGACTGGGATTTTCATATCTGCGCTGTTTCATTTATTGCTAAGTAGTAATTTACCTCTAATAGCCTTTTTTTTCCTGTTCTCTCTCTCTTTTTTTTTAATTAGAGGAGATCTTGAAGACTCACATTGCTCACTGGTGGTCTCCTGATGGCACCAGGTTGGCATATGCAACAATTAATGCCTCCAGAGTCCCCACCATGGAGATTCCGATATATACAGGCATCATTTACCCTACTGTTAAAACATATCATTATCCAAAGGTAAGGGAAGATAAAACAATCATTCCTGCTGTTCTATCAGAAATAAATAGTTGTTTCTTTCCTGCAGACTCAGACAGGAGACTAATAATGCACGCTCATAGGCAATGAAAATAAACATATCCAAGGGAAGATCAGCTGTTTCCCCAGTGAGTGTGGTCTCCATTACTCTTTAGCTGCATTTGTAAAATTGCAGTTTTGTGGTTCTATGAGAATTAGTAATTCTATATACAATGAAAATAAAATTTAAAAAAATCCTTGCTTTTTGCGCACACAAAAGCAATTTTGCTTCCGTGCTGGAATAGATGGAAGTTGGATGGTGTCTGAGGGTGTGTCTCCAAGATGGGATTGTTGTTGCCTGAGGGTTTGGAATTTCTATATTTCTACATTTGGATATGTTTCTATAGTTAGATATGTTTCTATATTTAGATACATTTCTATATTTAGATTTTATATTGATAAATGCATACATACATACTCACATACATGCACACATACCTATATTTTATATTTAGATAGAGTCTCTTTTGTATAGAAGGAAAATGTAGTATTTGGGCTTCCTTAGACTATCCAGGATGGCCTTACGTCAGCAGAGATGTTGGTTTTAGAGATTTGCTGTGCCTGAAAGACAGGAAATACTTAGGAGCCACTCTCCCCTGGGCTGCGGAGACCCACAGCGGGTGCACAGCCCTGGCACAGCTCTCCACCAGCACAGACACTGCTGCTGTTATTGCTGTAATTTCCTGCTCTAAAGCAGTACAGGGGTGTCCGCTGCAGTCATTCCTTCTGGCTTTCTTGCCTTAAGCACTGATTGCCTAAGACCTCACATGCTGGTCCAAACTGAACCATAATTTAACAGGAGAGACACCCACATATAAGCGGGTTTTGTGGAAATCACGGCGGTTCAGCAGGGGATGCCCTTTCCTGCAGTACAAAATGAATCAGTGTTTTACTACATGAGCCATCATCCTGTTAGACAGGATCTTTTTGTCAAAAGATGCAGGAAATAGCAAAATTTCTAGTTGCCATGAAAAGTAGAATTTTTTACTAAGGTTGGAAGTGTCCTGAGGAAATTGCCCCTTGTTTGTGCCTACCCCAGCCTCTCCACACCTCCCCAGATTTGCAGTCTCCCTGTGAAAGACCACAGCAGTGCAATCCCTATCCCCTTCAATGGGAATGCTTTTTATAATCCATGGGGATATAATAATTCAAAACTATTCTATGCTGTATATGATATGGTAATTTATTCTTTTTTTTAAAATCCAGGCTGGAATGGAAAATCCAACTATTTCTTTGCATGTGATTGGTCTGAATGGACCCACTCATGACCTGGAAATGACTCCCCCAGATGATCAGAGGATGAGGTAGGTGCTTTCTCACCCTGGGACGCTGGCCCCAGCTCCCTTGGGGTTTTAGATCAGAGCCTGACTTTTTTCAAGATCATTTTACAGTTTTTAACACTGGACCTTTCTCCACTGCTATCAAAAAGTTTCATTTTGTGTAAATCTGCTTAATTTTCTTTTTCCAAATCATTTGTCTTTTTACCTATATTTTATAGAACATTATATTAAAAGAGGTTTATACTGAATAACTTTAAAATAACCCAAACCCATTTATGCAAAAGATGTATGACCTGTGGCCAAACCAAATGGGTGTTTGCCTTCGAAAAATACAACTTCAGACCTGTGTACAGCAGGTGGGAATTCAGGATCACAGTATTCCCATCACAGTATCAGAACGGTGGCTCCTGAAAAATATAATTTCTCTTTTGGTAGCATTCTCTTTAAACAGAGAGACTCAGAAAGGTTTTAATTACAGCAATAACTTCTGACTGCAGGATCCAAGTGTTGTTAATAAATTTGTTCTATATGGTTATGGGTGGCCGTAATTTATTTGGTTGCAATCAATATTGCAAAATCATGCAAAATACATCATAATTAATTAGTGCCTGTATATTTCATCAAAACCACACCCATTGCCATCTCTAGGGAAGGTAGAAGTAGTGCTGCCAGAGCAATAGGGGTGCATTTTTATTATGCATATGTTTTCTGAAATGAGACGATCCGTGTGATAAAATTTCATTAAAATAGGCAAGAGGAGTGTACTGTACCTTCGGTTACAGAAGGGAGTTTCAAGAAAACAGGGGAAGGTGGTGATAAGGATCTTCCAGCAGACACATCCTATCTGAAGCATTTCAATGTGCTCAGTACAGATGATATATGGACAGAGTGGTATTTCGTGTTCTTTTTATCTGGAGCAAAGTGATTTAGTACAATTAATAAAGCTGATAATAAAGTAGGGAGATATGCCACCTCCTTTTTCCTTTCAAAATTGAAAGAAACCAGAAATTTTCCAGAGAAATTGGATATTTTTCAGTTAAAAAAAAATGAACAAAGCAAAGCTAATGATGGGGAAATATATTTTGGAGTGAAATGTACGATATTGATCACTTGTCGTTTTTAAATATCTTTCCTTCGGAACACATTTGTCAAGTTTTCTCCAATGCCATGCTTTTCTGTGAGAAAAAGAAAGTGAAGGGAAGGGGTTGAAATTGAAGGGGGGCAAAGTAGTATTATAACATTTAATGCCCCACAGGCATTTTTTATTTTGGTGAGAACCACTGGACTTCAAGAGTTGCATCAGCAGAGGGTCAGAACTGGATCATGACTCAGCTTATTTCTCACATCATATTTGCATCTCAGGTGGCAAATTGAGGAATGGTATTATCTCCCTCGACTGCAGAAATCATCACTGACCCTTGCATGGGCCAGGAACAAATAAATAATGAAAAAACTCAGACAACTCCAGTCTGGATCTGAGGATCTGAGGCAGGGGCTGTCTGTGCCCCAGGGACCATGGGCTGGGCTGCTGCCTGTCCCTTGGCCTGTAATAAGTCACTGCCTGTTCTTTGTGGTGTTTGTGGCTTTATTCCCATGGTCATACTGTAGGTATTCATATTGTAGGGTCGTGCCTCATGCTGGGGATTCCTGCCTCCGGGAAGCAGCCATGGAAAGCTGGGGCATGGACTGGGGTGCTGCACAATGACCAGTCTCAGATGATTGCAAACCAAACCAACAGCGTCTTTACTGGGGTGGGGAAATCGCTGCAAAACTCAGGATGGCTTCACCCTTCCTGACAGGGCTCAGACAAGGTGTCCCTTCCCTTTTGTTCTGATGTGGACTTTAAATGCAGTGGTCAAGTACCTGCTGGCACAGATTTCATTCTATGGAAGAAACAGGTTCTCCCCTTAAATCAGCTCTGTATAAAATGTGGGACAGGTCAGGCAGAGAGGGCTTGGGAAATGCACTGACTTCCCATTTCTCTCCACTGGCTGCTCAACCAGTGCAGCTGCAGGAGCAGCAGATGTTTAAAATTAGCTGAGATGAATCACACCTTCTTGTCTCATTTTCTTCTGCAAAATGGGAACCATAAAACTTGGTTGTGCTATAGAAGAGATGTGAAGGGAAGTAAATGAAATTAAAGACTCCACACTACTCAGAAACTGGAATAATGACTGTACAAGTACCTGCAGCTATCTGTGGGCTGGGTTATCCATGGTCTTGATAGCTGGGAGAGGCTTCAGAGAGAAATTGAGACTCCATGCCCTTCTCTGGGGTGGTAGGGAACACCCTGATTCACCTAAAATAATAATTAAAAGTTTCTGAGGAAGAACTGTGCCTCCTGTGTTCAAACAGCAAGAGGAATGTAAAAACTGAATATATCTCCTTGAAACTTTAAATTGGATTTATGGAAAAAGTGCTCCAAGCCACAATAAGTACTAAAATCACATTCCTTTTCTGGGGAGACTGAATCTGCTCAGTTCATTTTGGAGAGAAACAAGAGACAGTTATACAGTTTAATTTTGCTGTGTTGTTTTCTTTCCTCTTAGGGCCTATGCTGTTGCTGATAAACAGTAAAATTACAATTTTATTTCAGGCTCTAAATTTTCAGGCTGCTGTTTTCTCACCTGGGCATATCCTTCCCCCCAGTGTAGTGGATGCAAGCATTGAGGCCTTTTGTTCCTTTTTCCCCTAGCCAATTTCAGGCACTAAATATTACTGAAAAGCACAAAATCAATTTCCAACTTGTTATATTTCTAGACAAACAGACCTTTGTGCTTTTGCCCTTTCTCTTCAGTATATGCAGGAGCCCTTGCCAGAACACGAAGGACTCTCCAGCGACACAGCACGTTATTTCCAATGAGAGCAACAATTCCTTATACATATTTTATAGCAAACAAATGAACTAATAAATTTTTTATAGACTGTATGCTGTAAAAAGTCATATTATACTTTAAGGATGTCTTGGCCCACGTAGCCCAGCAGTATATTATAACATCACAAGCTTTGACGGTTCAGCTGGAGTTGTGCCCTACAAATGCAGTGGTGGAGCCCTGAATTGCTTCAGAGGTGGACGTCTGGTAACACCATGGCCTGGCTCTGAGAAGGCAACCATCAGTGACTTTATTCCTGTATTTTCCAGCCCAGCCTAAGTGGCTGCATTCCTCACTATTGTATGGGATTTTTCCTGAAGATATCGATCACAGGAATGCGCAGCCCACACCCACGATTTGCTCCAGGCATCATCACAACCTGAATATGTCCAGCAATAAGATGGTGCAGGGAGTGTGGGAGGGTGGTTTTGCTCATGCAAACTGTCTCTGCTGATGTCTTTATGGCAACCAACTGCATCTGCTTTACAGAAACCCTGTGTCACTCCAAACTCTATCCTTCTTATAATTTGTCTTTTAGTGCAACGCTCCTGGATACTTTGGTGTGTAGTTGGAATACTCAAAGGCCATCAACTTTTCATAAGCATAAAGAACTCAGCCATTGGTAGTGATGGGTCTGAGTTAGCTCAGGTTAGTGTGCTCAGAATGGAAATGGTTTGCAATTTCTTTTCCACCTGTGCATAAATTTGAGCTCAGGGCAGTTCAATCCTTCTCAGAAGACAGAATAACTTGAAAGACTCTTTATCTCAGTATTCGTCTCTTCTTTGAAAATAACTTCCAGAAGTGGCAGATAAAACACCTGCACAGCCCTAAAAATGTCATTTTTAGGGGTTGAAATCCATACATAATAGAGACATCAGGACACGATGTTCTGTAAAACCACAGCTCTCTCCTGGACTGTTTGCCTGCAGCAGCCCCCAGCTGCTCTGCCATGTGGCAGTTCATTAGGATGGCAGCGTTGTGATTTGGTTTGTGCACGTCTGTGCTTGCAGGGACTACTACATCACCATGGTGAAATGGGCCACCAGCACCAAGGTGGCAGTGAACTGGCTGAACAGGGCCCAGAACGTGTCCATCCTGACGCTCTGCGACGCCACCACGGGGGTTTGCACCAAGGTAGGAGAGATTTGCACAGCGGTCACTTGCCGTCAGCGTTCATAACCCATGCAAGGAGAAAATATCTAAGTTATTTCACATGATGAAAAGTCAGGTGGCACACATTAATTTAGGCAGACAGAATATAAACAATGTGCACAATTTTTACTCTTTTTCAACAGCTAGAAATCCAAAAACAGTCTGTGTGTGTGTGAGGGAGAGTGATTACCTGTCTTGAAACACTTGTATCTTCACACAAGCTCACACACCTCAACAGTTTGCAGCCTAAATATCTTTGCAACATTCTAGCTGCATTATATGTATTTAATGGCATTAAAACCAGCTCATGCTTATCTACACACGCCTTAATTGTAGCTAATTAATCCCTTCTATAAATGCACTAATACAAATGGTGTATTGATATAAGATCTAGATTAGCAGATTCCATCATTTAAACTGGCATGTGTTTCTGCTGTATAAAATTGTTCTGATACACCCATCCCTTGAAAAAAAATGATGCAATTCTGTGCATAGAGCATGGCGAGAAGCTTTTTCTTGATAACTTTCATTTCAACCTTTATTTATTTCTTAAGAAGCTTTATTTCTTTGGGGAATAATATATCTTGTGGATTTATGTGTTTTGTCTGTATGAGTAAAATGCTTTCTTGATCTAGTGAATGCTTATCCATCAGGGAGGAAAGTCAAGGAAAGCAGTCACTGGATTCCACTCCAGAAACACATATTTAAACAGTTTCTTTTTATTTCTGAACAATACAATCCAACAACTACAATCTGACAGCTTCCTGCACTGATAGGCAAAATATAATATGTGACAAGTATGGTATTAATGACCTTTTTGTGTTTTAGAAACATGAAGATGAGAGTGATGCCTGGCTGCACAGACAGGTAAGAGTGATCTTCTCCTTGAGGTTAAGTTTTTGGTAGGATTATTGTTTCACTGAGCTTTTCCCCAAAGAGAAAAACTGATTTCGGGTCCTGAGAGAGATGCTTGGAAGATGGCATCTACTCTGGTAGGTTCCATAGTTCTCAGCCTGCAATTTACTTGTACTTAAAAGAGATGAAAGGTTGATGTTGGTAGAAGATCGCTCACTGGCAGTATCTGTATAGGACCCATCAGCCTTAGAGGCAATCCTTCATACCCTGCCCTGACACTGATGATGATTTAAACACTATGGTGGTTGTTTTCTGGTCATTTTATTAAGAGGATCTGTGTCCATTCAGAGACAAAATTATGCAGATAGACTGTTAAGACACTTAAATATCATGCATAACACTTGCCTAGGACTCAGTTTTTGAGGGGACCTCAGATTAGATTAAGCTGTTCTTGAGAGAGAAGCTGTGATCTCAGTTCAGCCACAACACTGAACTGTTTCTCAAGCCTTGTGTGAACACCAGACAGGGAGCAGCATGTCCCATAATATCTTGTACTATATATTTTTCCAAGCCCAGGCATTGCAAATTTTTGTCACAGCTTGTTCAGAGGAGCCAAGAACCTGTAGAAATGACACTCCATCAGTTCACAGCACGAACAATGCTCTCCTCTCTTCCAGTGGCTGTCCTGCAGCAATGGGCTATGTGTGATCCAGATGAAAATTGATTGTATGGGGAAATAGATTTTGTGCTCCAAGTGTTTCAAATAATCTTTTGCTGATATAGAGTAAAAATGATGCTGAAATGTTCTTTACATTCATAAGGACCGTATTGGCTTGAGTAAGAAAAAAAAGCTTAAAAGACAAGCCAAATCAAGGGAAAATTAAATTGTCCAGGTATTATATATTTAAAAAAAAAACAAAAAAGAACTTAGCAGGATTTATTTATTTTATGAGTTTGAAGGCAATAGCAGTAAAGCAATTCTTTCATTGCTATTTACTGCAGTATAGTAGAAGTTGTGTTTTATAATATTAATACAGTAGAGTGGAACTTGTGTTTTTACACTGCTGTGGTTATTTAGTCACCTACCACATGGACAGGCATTAAGAGATGGTGCTTTATCCTCAATATCTGAAGTAAATGATCTGTCAGCCCCTAATGGGCCTGCTCCAGGGAAATACATTTTGTTTTACTACATCTCCAAAAAGCATATACTTAGTTTGAGAGCACACACTTAGTTTGATGTTAGAGAAGGATGTTCATTACAAATGAGTCAGACATCTCAGTGCTAAACTAAAATAACATTTTCTATGGACTTTGGAGACATTTGATAGCACCCTTCAAAAGCTTTTGTAGGAGTCTGAAGAATTATATAGCTCTTTTGCCTGTATTTCTGACAGCAAAATTACTTAAAATTCTAGTTTTGACTGAATATGATTACTGGGATAATTGTATTTTCTATATTTTCCTTTTATTATATGATACATTAATCTAGATAACTGGAAAGGTATTTTCATGGCACATGTGTCTGACTATGAGGATGATGTGAAAATGTTAAAGGCTAGTTTGGGTCCACTAACCTCTTCAAGAAGGAGATGAATTGCACATCAGGCAGCTGCTGAAGGAGCTCAGGAGTGTGGCTCAGCTCGGGATGACTCCTTGGTTGAGACATTTTAATATAAGTATTTGCAAATGAGCCAGGTGCTCTGTCCCCTCTGGAGGCAGCCGGGGTGGTGGCAGTGGGGTCACACAGTCAAGGGACCCCGGGCAGGGTTCAGCCTACCCCAAAGACTTTCTTTGAGAATTGTCCCAACTTACAATCAGTAGGACCAAGGAATCCAACTGATTCTCTCATTCTATAAAATACTCCTTCAAAATTCTCCACATGCATGGTTTGAAAAGCACACAAAGGTTTTACCTTTTTCCCGTGAATTCAAGTGTGTCCTGGAATAGAGACAAACTTCACAGTCAGCTGGGGGCAGGAGACAAGGAGAAGATACTCACCAGGGACATGAGGAAGTCTCCAAGGATGACTTTTTTCAGCTTTCTGAAATCCTGGGAGTCTGAGATAAAGCCTACAAGCCATGACTTTGAATTTTGTTGTTGTAGTAGTTTGGTGACTCAGTGGCATTTAACAGTCTGTCTACAGAAGGTCATAGTAAACAATCTCATGTTTCCTTCTGGGCTTAAGTTCATGAATACATTTTATGCAAGTCCAAAATCTTTTGAGAGCCTCTCTCCAACACAGGCAAAGAGAAATAATGCAGCCACTCCCCGTGCCACTAAAAAATAGGATAAACTACTTAAAGTATAATGAGAAATACACTGTATTTACACAGGATTTGCTAGAAAGTATCTGTCACTCTTTGGCAGATGAGGTGGCACATGTTCGCCAGAATTGTCCACGGACTCTGGAAGTTTATACTTCTTTTACTCATGTATCTGCTTGTGCACTTCTGAGCTCAAGAGCCAGACTGAACTTCGCTCATACTTTTGCTTAAATACACAAATTGTTAGAAATACTAACTGTAGCTGTGAGCAATTTTGTTTCAGTTTTTGTGAAGAAGCCATTTTTAATAATACTGGGGATGGTCACATACAGGCAATGAGTCAGCAAGGGAGAAATCAGGCAATTTCTGAGCACCTGCTGAAGATAAACTTTACTGGCATTTTAATTGGTTTATGTATTTAATTGTGAATGTGGCCAGAAAAAAAATTTAGTTGTAAACCAGGGTGCAATTGCAACTCCACCAAAAGCAGCAGTCTTTGACACTGATGTTGGCAGGACCAGGAGATTACCATAAAATTGTTTAGAGACCTATAACCTCCAAAACTGCCAGCGTGGGCTGGCTGCCCTCCCCTGATAACAGTTTCTTTGTGTTGCATTTTTCTTTCCAGTCCTCCTATTTCCCCAGTGTCTCAGATGACCTCAGTCTGAAACTAAAGACTCACTCTCTTAAAAGGCTGAGATGCTGAAAACCTTGCACCATTTTTCTTTTGCCACTCCCTTGCTTTAATCCTGCATGATAACCCAGAAACGATTCTTACATGTAGTTAATAGGAGGTATGAAGAGAGATTTTTAAAATAAAAACAGAGTTTTGTGGAACATACAAACAGGACCCACTTTTTCACTCTGTAAAGCCCTTTTGCTGTGTAAGTACCCCGTAACTGACTTACTTTTGGCTTAAAGACAAGAGATGCAGCAGAAACGGGATCCAGAGACCCATAATTCAAATACCCAAATTCATCTGCCAGAGCTAAAATAGCAGCTCCTGGCTACAAACAACCTTTTTGGTGCTTAAATGAAGACTAGTATGGTATTAATGACCAGGAGATCAGTACCCAGAGACATGGGATCCTCCTCAGCTGTTGAGCCTGATTTTGGTGCAGCTGCCCTGGCTTCAGAGATGGGCAGAGGTGTGGTGCTCCCAGGCTCAGAGGAGCATGGCAACAGGGATGGAGGATGAAGCTCAGCATTGCCCCAGGGGCTGAGTGTGTCAGGAGATGGAAAGAGATCTTTCCCCCTGTGCCCTAAAAAGGAGGGGACTGCATTGTCCCATTAGAGTCGGTGCACATCGGGTGTTTTCTTTGTTGGACTTAAACAAAGTGTTTACCAATATGCAAGGGGTTAAAAGAATTCATATCACACCTATCTGTTTATCAGAGCTATGGGCCTGTGACACGGAAAGTATTGGGACATTTCGCTGAAAGAATAAATGTTCACGCAGCCAAATCATTAATTCTGGAGTCTGGGCAAAGGTGAATCAGACAGAGAGGGCAGGAGACTGCTGAAGAAGGGAAAATGCCTCAGATAATCAATTGGAAAGGATTCGGTTATTCAGATTAATTTGTTTCCTTTTTAAAACCTGAGGATGAACCAGAAAATCTTAATTCTTATGGAAGTATAGCTCTCAGTCAGTACCAATGTGCAAAGAATTTGCTTTTCCACTGATTTCTGTGAGGGAAGGTGTGGAGTCCAGCCAAGGGCATGTGAGGCACTGTAGAAGAACAGGAGGCAGGGAGTGTGTTGAGCACAGACAAACCAGTTTGGAGCTGCAAGGTGTGGTGCTAAAATATGATGGTTGCTTGGCCCATGATAATGTGTGGGTGATTTTGGTGGAGCTGTACTTCTGTGTCCATGAATCTTTCAAGCATTCCAACTCACCAAAAATCAGATAATTTCTCTTTCAAACATTTGTCCCAGTGAATGTTTGATCATGCAAATCCTCAAGGTTGGAGACACTTGTGCACTCCCCACCATCCTGTATGCACCTTATCTTCCCTTGCTTTACCAGAGGAGTCTTCCTCAGGTGGCTGCAGATCCAGTGATGCTCAAACACAATTGAATACACTCTTCCATTTTTTAAAATTTTTTAAAATTGTTTTTCTTTACTCCAGGACTTTTTGCTCCTCTCTAAGACCTACAGAAACTCAAATTGCATTTAGCATTGCCTCCTCACCCATCCTGATTCTGCCAAACTTGGGATAAGCCACAGAGGGACTCCTTGTTTTCTTCTCCTGACAATTTGCAGATACACCGACTTGAGTTGTGCAGCTCTGAGGTCCAACCCTGAACCCTCCAGGAGGTTCAGAGTCCTCCAGCAGCCTCCCATTACCTTCTCTTTTCCAATAAAGCTGAAGTATTTGGTACTATAATTTTCTCATATTTCAACACTACCTACAACAAAAAGACTACAGATATTTGAGACTATATCCATATCCTTTAGGATGTACTAATGAAATGTGAATTTGTTCAATCCCTTCTTTCACCTACCGATACAAGCTGTGTCCATAAACCACCTGTGGCAGAAAAACTTCCACACATTCCATACCTGCTGCATAGTAAAAGTATTTTCTTTTACTAGCACTAAACTGATTCTTTTCAAGGAGGGCTGTTCTGTTTTAGTATTAAGGGATTCAGTCCATAATTGTCGACCAAAGGCTCAGACAGTTCCTATCACATGCAGAATATTTGAATGATGTGCCCATTGTAGCTCCCTAAATCATAAAATCCTGTTCCAAGAGGCTTTCCCTCTGTCCCCCCATTTACCACATGGGATAAGTCATCATCTCTGCCACGAAGTTCTGATTGCATTCATGTGTTGCCTTTCCAGCAACAGGAACATGCAAACAGAATGTCTTGTAACATCAGCCCGGTGCTCAAACCTCACATCTGTCGCCTGTGCCATGAACCTCCTTCCCCTGTAGCTCTGAATGAACCTCAAACTCCTCTGCACAAGGCCTGCTCTCGCTGGCAGAGACATATTGCTGGAATGTATAATGCAGGAGGCACAGATATAGAAATGGAGGGTGAACTCATTGCTACCTACCTCAGGAAGGGAAAACCTGTCAAGCAGAAGGTTTGCCTGAGCTATCACAGCCATTATTCAATGAGGTTTCTCCTGTCATGAAAGACATTTGGAAATAATATAGAGTTTCATGCTTCAGGTTCCAGAACAATGTCAGAAACAAATGAAACCATTACTTCATTGAGTTGCAACAAGCTGCAAATGGGCACGTTTTAAAATATACTGAAAACCTAAGCAGGGGAAAATAAAAGGAAAAAAGAACAGTTTGAACACATAATAGAGCATTGATGAATCTGATAAACAGTGGAAAAGAATTAATCAGTAAAGAACAAAGGAGTGAAGGAACATAGAGTAAGAATAATGTGTTAGCTTATGGGAAATAAAAATGTTTATTCCTTTGCTGTGTCATAAGTCTCCCTGTACAATAAGGTTCCTGCTGGTTCAGTGTGGTATCTTGGCATGTGCCAAGCAGATAATCAAGGTGTTTGATTAACACTGAACTGCAGAGAGAGATTGCAGCCTCTCCATGAGAGGCTGGCAACAGTGTCCTTGTTGATTGCACTGGAGGAAGAAGGGTCCACAAAGCCCAGCCAAGAAAGGCAGGGCTCGTCCAGCCACAGAAAATCCTGGTACCACAGGAGACGTTCAACAGAGGTTCATCTTTTTATTTGCTCCCAACTTGTCGAGATTTAGAGTTAGCTTCATGTAGCCAGTTCTCTTGGTACAGTGCTCCTTTGTCCCACCATATGGACCATCCTTCTGCCTTCGCCTGTAATCTGCTGTTCAACCATCTTATGCAGGGGACACTTCTCATATGCCTCAGGGTTCTTGCACAAAAAGATTTCTCCCTTCTGCGAGATGCTTGTTTGCCACGTGTGGTGTTTGATTTTCCTTCTGCTGAGTCTCTTCTGTCTCTGGGTGGAAGTTCCAGTCACCCAATAAAAGTCAATCACCACGTTCACCTGGGAGCTCTGTGTCAAAGAGAGTTCTGCAGGAGATCCTCTCCCTCATAAATAATTCCATGAGCTAAGCATTTGTAAGACAGCAGACAAAGACAGCAGTTAGATGCTGTTCAGTTGTGTTTCCTCCAGGACAGGAACAGAGAGGTTCTTCCAGCAAGGGTGAACAGGGTTTGTCACACCGGTTCTAAAGGCTGTACTCCGAGTGCCCCGAGCAGTCAGCTGTATGTGTGTACTTCTGGCTTTGCAAATAGGAATTTACTTTATAGCCGGGGAACCTGCCTTGCTGCCTGTCTTCCCACAGCTGAAAGGTGTCTGCTTTCCCAAGAACAAGAAGAAATAATCCTCAAAACTTTCTCCAGTTTTCAGCGGGCTCTTTGTTTGCCTCAGGTTGCTGTCAAAGAGCAAAATCTTTCTGTTTTGCTGTGAATTAATCTCACAGGGCATTGAGCAATTTTAAATACAACCCATTAACACTAATATATCGCTTAATTTTGCTGCTTATACAGAATGAAGAGCCTGTTTTCTCCAAGGATGGTCGGAAGTTTTTCTTCGTCCGGGCCATTCCCCAGGGAGGACGTGGGCATTTCTACCACATCGCCATGTCATCATCACAGGTGACTCACTCACTGCTGCTGCTGCTGCTGCTGCTGCTGCTGCTCTGGGTCTCACCCGAGCAGACAGCAAGAAAAAGTGGTGTCTGTGCTTGTAGCAGCGAGACAGAGAGGTGCAGATGTAGAAAGGTCTTGTGCATAAAAGAAAACCTCCAATGACACTTTACTGAGCATAAGATAACATGAATTTCCAAATAAAATACTTAGAAGGAAAAGGTCAATCAACTGTCTCTTTCCAAACATTGTCATTGTTTTGTTTTGCTTTGTTTTTTTTAATGCCACCTTAGTTGTAAATAAGCAAATGCCCACCCTGCCATAAAGGATTAAATAGATGCATGTGGGCATGAAGGATTAGAGGAAGGAGTTTGAAGTTGCTCTGTGCTGAATTCACCTCATTATCTTCAGTAGAATCGTGGTTAAGATGATTCTGACTCTGTTATTTCTATGCCTGCAGATTCACAGAAACAGCAGGTGTAGTGGTGGAAATTGCAGATGTATGGTTTATATTTCATGGGCAATGGAGTCAGAAGGGCTCCCTTTCTCATAAGTTTTAACAATAAGGAAATCTACTTCTCTTCTCTTTCTGGCAGCCCAACAGCAGCAGTGACGACTTACAGGCTATTACATCTGGAGACTGGGATGTGACAAAGATACTGGCATATGATGAAAAGAGGCAGAAAATGTAAGTAAACTTTGGCCTGAAAAATCAGACTTCCTTTGTTCAGCCCTGGGCTCTGGGTCATTTACAAAGGTGTTGTGTATACACTGAAACCTGTGAGCACAAGGAGGTGGGGATAAGAAAGCAGGAGAAGCTGTCTCCGTTTTGGCTTAACCTCTCACACCATTACATATATCTGGTTTTATTTTGATTAATCTGTACAGTTCAAACCTCTCTTTCCATGACTATTAAATAAATTTGTGCAGAGGAGTAATTTCTCCAGCTGCAACTTCTGATATTAGTGTCTGTAGGAAAGAAGCCTGTTTTCATCAACCGCCTGGATAGTCAGTTTTTCACCCTTCTTCACACTTGCTCTTTATGCTTGTAAAATAACTTCTTTACAGAAGTCTTTACATTCACTTTTCCAAATACACTTCAAGAAATTATATAAGAAAATATTTAGACAGCTTTCTGGAATCAAATAACAGATTCCTTTCCAGACAAATTTTTGGGTGTACAAGGTTCTCACCTCTCAGTTTCTTAAGGTCACTGTACAGTTGAGTAAATAGTCTCTGGAATATAATAAACATTGAGTGATCATTAAGAGCACAGTGCTTCTTCAAGATTTCGAATGCTCTCAATTACCAGTAACTTCAGAACAATATAAAATCATAGAGACATAGAATCACAGAATGGCTTGGGCTGGAAGGGAAAGATCACCCAGTTCCAGCTCCCTGTCATGGGCAGGGACACCAGGTTGCCCATCAGACCTGGCCTTGAACACTTCCAGGGGTGGTCTGAGTAGCAAATTATTACCGAGGTCTTACTGGCATTTTAACTGGCCAATCAAGCATAAAATACCACACACAATTTGTGCAATCAAGATGTGTGCCTAGGCAAGTGCAGCTTGTTGGAACCAGATCAGCAGGGATGAATCTACTTCCTGACATTCTTCACCCCATGGATGCTGTATTTGCTCCTGTGCCCTTTCATTATCCACACAAAGTGCATATGGGGGATTAGTTCAGACCCCAGAGGTGGGACTGAGGTTGGCCACCTCCTGCAGCATCTCTCCTTTACCTCCAGAAGCTGCCACTGCACAGCAGAGCTGGTGCTGTTTATCCAGAAAGGAGCTCACCACAGTGTCAGCACAAAACAAGGACAACAAAGTGTTCTTCAGCTTCATGCTCTGCCTTTCCGTCAAACCCTGGTCAGCTGCCTAACTGGGCAAAGAATAAAACGTGGCCAGAGAAGTAAAAACTTCCTCTAGAGAAAGAAGAAAGGTCTTTAAAAGAAATTCTGAGCCATGAATCTTGGGGTAAAAAGGTGGATGTCTTCCCCCTAATCACTTGATCCTTTTTGATCCACTGACATGACCAGTGTAGGATCCAAAGTTTTCCATGCTTGTTTTAGTTGCAGTGCAGTCTACAATGTACTTTCTTGAGCCTCTCAGGGATGTGTCCCTCTGTATCTTTTTCTAATTCAGTTTGAACTCTCCTTTCTTTCACAAGATCATGAAAATGGCAATATGAATGAAGATGTTGCTGCATGAGATACTTCTAAACACCCTTCTAATGGTGCAATTCACTTTTGTTTTTCCCCTCCAGCTATTTCCACAGCACAGAAGATTCACCAAGAAGGAGACATTTATACAGGTATGTGCTTTACTAACTTCATATACAGAATTTCCCATTTCTTCAATTTTGCGCGAGTCATAAGCAATTGCAGTAGAAGCAGTTTCTTAAGTTTTTTTCTTTAATGGCATTGCAAGATCTTTCAATGTGTCACTGGAAAAGACAGAACAATGTAACCATTGTGAACAAAATGCTTGACACTTGGATATGTTTTACATTTAGCAATTTACCCATATTAATGCAGATTTTCAAATGATCTCAAGATTGACTGTCACAAAACTTTCCAACAGAACTGCTTAGCACTTGAAAGAATTCAAAACTACATAAGCTAATGGTATAAACTTTTTTTATACTTTCCAATAGAGGTTTTGAGAAATTTGATAGTAGCTCACCTCTTCATGAAACTGAAAAGGATTAACAATATTTCATGTTTAGAAACCTTTTTCTGCAGTTCCAGAAGAGTCTGGCATCCTCCCTAGGTGTATGATGAGTCAAAGGCTGGTTTTACAGCAAGCTGTCAGTAGTGTTGCTATTGTGAAACATTGTGGAAGCAGATTACAAAGGGGAGGAAATGCAAACTTTTAAATAAACACTGCAGAATCATTATTCCTGTTTTTCTTCTCAGTGACCCTGCTGCCATCACAACATCTGCGATGAAGGGCAGAGTTGATGATGGCATAAGTGGATAAGGGACAGTCAGTACATTTTCCTTCTCTCACATGACATCATACCTTTTTTTTTCCTGAGTGGGAAGGAAAGTAGAGCAAACTAAATTAACTGTTGTTGAATCATTTTTTTCCTTTTGAGACCTCTATGCCTGTTCACTGCACTCCACAGTTTATTGAGGATGTTTATTTCCTTGAAGAAATTTTTTTAAATTACATTAACTCTTCATTTCTATTGAAATGAGAAAAAAACCTCACTTTAAAACCTCACAGGCCCAGCTGTTCAAGAGCTGCTGGAGTGAGTCGAAGTGCTGCTCGCCATCCCTCCTTGTCTTGGCATCCATCTCACCCTGGTGCCTCATCAGCCTCATCACCGTACACAGATAACAGAAAAAGAGCAGATGAAGATCTGTTTAGGGCTTTTTTCCCTCTTTTTTATGTTTGATTTGGTAGATTTAATTAGGATTGAAGTCAGAGATAAAATTTGAGCCTAAACAAGAACCCATGATCTGCTTATTTCAGTCTCTGTGATCCTAAAAAGGTTGCTCAGCCTCATCTCTTGAAATAGTAGCAAAAACCACTCATCTGCTTTACAGTAATACTGGAAAGATCTCTTGGTTAATATTCTTGAAGTTTCAAAATGCTGTAGTGGTGCAAAATGTTATCTATTAATATTTGCTAATAATCTAGAATTCATTCTTCAACATTCAGTGGACTCTTAGCAGCACTTGTGAGCGAATGGACAGGCCACGTTACTTTCTTCAACAACAGATCCCGAAATACAACCTTTCCTTTCTACTTGGGGGTTATAAGAGGAGCTATTTAAGCCTGTAAAAAGGGCTTTGGCCTCTGAGGCAGCAGCTAGCAAATCCGACCAGTGATCCAACCAGTAAGAAACTTAGAGAAAGCAATTCCAGCTCTTTATTGTCTGTTATAATATAAATAAGTGTTGAAATATTGCTCCTTTGTTTCATACCTTCATCCACCAAATTATTACTTCCTCTTGTGGAATTGCAACCATTATTTTCTTTTAAAAACTATACCTTCCTTCATAACCACCTGACCTTGCAAAATGACATCAGTATCCATTTATATATTCTCTATTCAAGCAGGAGTGAAAAAAAAATCCATTACTGCTATTTAAACTCAACCAAATGGAAATACTTTGTCTCTTACTAATGTTGGACACATTCAATTTATATTCTTGTTCCAAAGTAAGGTTCAAGTAATGTTGCTTTCAGATAACATTTGGTCAGTGACCTTCATGGAATTGTATTAACTTTTTCAGTGCAAGCACAAATGGGAACTTCAACAGGAGGTGCCTGTCCTGTGATCTGATTGAAAACTGTACTTATTTCAGTGCATCCTTCAGCCACAACCTGGAATACTTCCTCCTGACATGTGAAGGTATGTTGGGTTCTGTTATTGCAGTTGTTGTGCCTCAGGGGCAGGGTTTAGAGCCAGCACTGACATCTTTCAACATCCTGTGTACCTGTGGGCAGCACTGACAGACTGGCCATGAATATCTGGGTCACATTGCTTTTAAAGCTTTACTCTTGACATTTTTCTTTTCTTTTGTATTTTTACTTGTAGCTAGAATGCAGATATTTGCAACCTTTTTCTGTGCCCACATGCACAGAAGGTAGAGGTAGATTCCTCCAGCCACCACAAACATCCTTAAAGGAAAGTAACAGCAAAAACCTGGAGAATATAAATCATCAGAAAGTTTATGAGAGAGAAGCCAGCAAGGTGGGGTTGACTGTGGGTGGCTGGGACTGAGTTCCAGATACATCAACCAGTACTGTGAACAGAGGGATTTAAAGTAAGTTACGAGAAGATAATTTGCCAAGAAAAGGCAGCTTACGGAAATGTGCCTCATGGACAATGTGGGTACAGAATATCTGCTGTTTCCCTGCTCATTCATCTTAGATCGACTTCAACTTGGCAAAATCTGAAGATCCAGCAGGGATTTCCTGTTTTGAAAATGCCTGAGAGAATCCAAGAGGCCAAGGATAGAGGACATTACAGGAGAAGGGTCATTGAAGTTTTCTCCAGCTCTGTTAAGACAAAATGCAGAACTCCATGAAACTTAATCCTGTGTAATTTAATTCTGCTTAATTCTCCAAAATTGCACACACAATGCATGCACACCAGCCATCTGCTCCTGGGATTGAAGCTGCTCAAATGGCTGCATGTCCTCTGGAAAAAGACTTGAAAAGCAGGAAGCAAACAAGGAATTCCTTATTTTCAACAGCTCAGGAGAGAAGTGAGTAGGTTTTGATGGGATATTAGGAAGGAATTCTTTACTGTGAGGATGATGATGCCCTGGAACATGTTGCCCAGAAAAGTTATGGATGCCCCATCCCTGGAAGCGTTCAAGGCCAGGTTGGATGGGGCTCTGAGCAACCTGGGATATTGGTGCCCACGGCTGGGGGACGTCAGGGGTCTCCGTGGTGATGCAGGGGCTGCCCCTTCTCTGACTGGCAAATACCCATTGCTGCCAGTAACTATTTGTGGTGAACACCAAGGGTAAAGAAGGAATATTTGAGAAGGTAAAATGGGAAATAATTAAGATAGAGTGGAGAAGTAGAATAGTTACCATACTATAAAGTAAAACAGCTGGGCTAGGACCATTGCAAAAACATGTTTTTCCCCTGGAAGGGAATGATAGGCTGCATCCTGGAGGCATTTAGAGGTATTAAAAAAATATCTGGCAAACACAGTACAGAGAAATAGCATTAACAGGGCATTGCATTAATTAACTTAATGGACTAATTAACTTAATGGACTTACCTGTAAATATTAATTTATAGCTATGGCAGACATATGCAGAGAAGTGTCATTTGTCAATAAACATTCAGGTTTGTAGTAAATATTATATTTACGAAGTTCCTCCCTTCAAAAGAAAAACCTTTTTTATTTTTCTTCATGTTTTCATTTCAAGAACAGCTGTCAGGAGCTATCAGAGACAGAGTCCATTTCCTTTGCACCAAGATAATTGTTTAACCATAATTAGAAGCATTTGTGAATAACAAGATTAAGGTTTCTAAAGGGCCTTATCAACAGTTATTAGGTGATATGTTTTTGATTACATTCTGTCTCATCCACAAAAACCTGCAGCAATACCTGAAGAGGTTAATGAGTTTTATTAGTGTGTACATTAATCCAGTACACAAGATAATGATTTTGCATAATAAACCATGGGCCTGATTCTCAGCTGCTGTAAACAATAACTCAATTACAGGGTCATTAGGGTTAGATATGTTTACATCTGCTGAATATATCTTTGCCTGAATTTTCATTATTCAGGACTAAATCCTCAAACTGCAGTCTCACTGTAGCACAAATACAGCGTAGCTTCATCTGTGGAGCTCATCTCAGTGTCTCCATTTAGACACCTTTGAAAAAATACTTATACATGAGAAGATACCGAAATCTTGGTAGAATTTCCATTTTCAGTGATTTTATAAAAATACCAGTCCATTGCATTTGGTGGAGTTATTGCTTATTTACATGACTGAAAGTGAGAGGTCTTTCAAGCTATTGTTTTCAAGCAGTTTACAGGAACCACATTTTTTTGGACACTTTTCATGCTGGGTCCATCTAACTTCAGATATTTGCTATGGGTGCACTGGAGCTGGGACAGCTCCCTTTGGTTCCCCTGGCAGCTGATGTGAGCCAGGCCAGTGGAAACCTCTGTTCTGGATGAAGTGCAGACTTCTGGATAAAAATATCATCCTGTCAGGTTTTGCTCATATAAATAGGTGTTGTGGTTTCATGGAGAATCACCTGGATCCACTAATAGGAGAATTCCTGTTCCACAGCTCCTCAGACTGCTGAGCCAGAGCTTGGCCATGCCTCAGTTCCTCAGGGTGTTGGGTTATTGCTCACAAGCACTCATGCTCTAGTATTGTTTTGATTAGCAGGAAATCTTATTTATTCATGTGTACGTATAACACATAAATGGAAAAACTCCTGGATGAGGATATATCAAGGGACCCTGCTTATCCTTCAGCTGATCAACAGACAGAGCAAGCCCACCAGGGTGAGCAAGAGTTTGTCTTACAGTGTCTGCTCCCCCAGGGCTTTTGCCAGGAGTGCCCATCTCTTCTTCCCAAAAAACCCCCACGGTTGGAGCTGATGTTCAAGACCAGACAGTGTCAGACAGTACCTGTGGCTGCTTGGTGCTTTCTTCTCCATAATATGTCTAACATGCATAATTTTGTATATAACTATGCATAAAATGCATAAATCTCCATAATATGTATAAAATGCATCAATATGTATAAAAGCACCCAGAGCTCAGGTCTTGCTGTGTACTCAGTGACTGTGACATGAAAATGTGTGTTCGTACTGATCACTGATGTACCCCGTCAGCCCCATGTGTGTCTTTGAAGACAGCTAAATTAAACTATTTTTCTCTAATCAAGCCTGTAGTAGCTTAAAAAATTGTACTTTCTCAGCTGTCCACAGGAAAAATGCATGGGCAAATATTTACAGTTTGAAAACAGTTTCTGTGCTGACAGAGAATAACCTCCACCACACCTCAGTTTCACTCTGTCCCTTCCTTTTTGACCTTCTGTTGCATATTTCACTGAGTTTAGAGCCACAGACACGACTGTGGCTCAGCTGAACTTCTCTACAGTGGATGGCAAGGTTTGTAAGATTTGATCAGTCAGTCAGTGCTGATAAAATACTCCGTGATACCTGAATGAAAGGCAAGGGCAAGGGAAAATATCTATCCTAAAAGAAACCCCAAAAAACCAAGAAAGGTGTGGCATTGCACATTTGATCCCAAAAGTCAAGAGCTGGAAGTTTTCTTCTCACTCTTTTGGTACTTTAAAGGCAACATATAATTGCCTTAAAAGATTTTTTTCAGTCCTGCAGAACACATTTAACAGCATTGCTCCTTGGCACAGGCTGAAATGAGAGCAGCGTGCTGTAATAAAAGGTAACCTCNATGTACCCCGTCAGCCCCATGTGTGTCTTTGAAGACAGCTAAATTAAACTATTTTTCTCTAATCAAGCCTGTAGTAGCTTAAAAAATTGTACTTTCTCAGCTGTCCACAGGAAAAATGCATGGGCAAATAT
This sequence comes from Dryoscopus gambensis, assembly GCA_013389985.1. Lineage (NCBI taxonomy): Eukaryota > Metazoa > Chordata > Aves > Passeriformes > Malaconotidae > Dryoscopus > Dryoscopus gambensis. The sequence continues at coordinate 324,367 of WEIT01037269.1, read as the reverse complement.
TTACAGTTTGAAAACAGTTTCTGTGCTGACAGAGAATAACCTCCACCACACCTCAGTTTCACTCTGTCCCTTCCTTTTTGACCTTCTGTTGCATATTTCACTGAGTTTAGAGCCACAGACACGACTGTGGCTCAGCTGAACTTCTCTACAGTGGATGGCAAGGTTTGTAAGATTTGATCAGTCAGTCAGTGCTGATAAAATACTCCGTGATACCTGAATGAAAGGCAAGGGCAAGGGAAAATATCTATCCTAAAAGAAACCCCAAAAAACCAAGAAAGGTGTGGCATTGCACATTTGATCCCAAAAGTCAAGAGCTGGAAGTTTTCTTCTCACTCTTTTGGTACTTTAAAGGCAACATATAATTGCCTTAAAAGATTTTTTTCAGTCCTGCAGAACACATTTAACAGCATTGCTCCTTGGCACAGGCTGAAATGAGAGCAGCGTGCTGTAATAAAAGGTAACCTCTCTTGAAAGAGAACAGTGTAATGGTTACTGTCAGGAGGCAACATTTATTGCAATCAGTCAGTCCCAGAAGGCTAGTTACCTTATTTTTCATCTAATTTTGTATGCTCATGATTGAATTACTGTAGCAGGATCTAAGGAAACATGATGCTTTGCAGACTGCCGTTGGATTATCTCCTCTAGACACGGTTGAAAAAGCAATATCTGCTTGACCAAGGTCACTCCCACAGTCATTTTTACCATAAAATATGGGTTTACACTTCTGCCTCCTCTCATAAACCAGCACAGCCACCTTGACTGATTCCCTCTAAGATAAACAGAAATAAAATCTCGATGGAAGTGGTTTGCTATTTTATACATAAACTTAATTGAGGATGGATTTTTCTCATCTGAAGTGGGATGTAAATTTCAGCTGCATTGAGAAAAATGATAGGAAATTGCAAATTTTGGCTGTGGGAAGAAATTTATTCCTGTTTCTTTAGTGGGACTCAGACACCTAGGGTGCAAGGCTGAATGACATGAGCCCATAAAACACTAAAGCCCATTTTTAGGTGATGGGTCATTCTCCTCTGAAGGATGAAGCCTTATCAATTACTACCATTGTAATCAACTGTGCAGTGTTTTAGTATTTCCACTGTACATAGATATGCTTTGTCTTCAGGAACTCCTTCCCTCTGTCCCCAGTGTAACCCAGCAGCATCATTAAAACTCAACTCCTAATGAGGTTGCTCACAGGGAAAGCAAGGGAAGCAGCCCTTCCTGTTACAGGATAATTGGTACTCTGACACTCAGGTGCTTTGGCTGCAGTGTCTTTGCTCTCATAAAAAAATCTGTGAAATCACAGAGAGTTCCAGCCAGACTCACAGAACTGGCAGAGGTTTCCTGGAACCTGGAGTTCAAGTCCCTGATGTTGCAGACAGCGGTGTTGTAGCATCCTTTACATAAGTTGGTCCTTCTCCATCAGCTGACCTCAGCCAAAAATCTGATCCTGGCCAGCTCAGTGTCCCTGGAGAGGTGTGAGGTTCCCCAAAAAGGGTTGATGCCTTCTGGCTCTGAGGCAAGAGGAGCAGAGAGGAAGAGCCCTGGCCTGTGCATACAACTCTGCAATTAATGACATTTAATGCGCAATGAAAACAATGGGGGGTGTTGTTCATGGGATGCCCCCCAGCCTGCTAATTAAAGTTCTCCATAATCATGTGTTAGCAGGAAAGGATTAATAATTTTTAGGGATGTCACAAAGAAAATTGGAGGGGAGAGGACTGTAACAAGGGCTAAGGGAAGATTTGTCTCATGCTTGGCATGGTTGCTGGTGATAGAGAAGTGCCTTGGCCACTACACTCTGTTATTCTTCATTCCATGACCAATTAAGGAAGAAACAGCTTTCACTTCGAGGGGGGACAACAGTGCAACTGAACAGGGAACTATCTTCTTCTACAGTCCTTCCTCCTCTTCCAGAAACAGTAAGATTGTTTTGTTCCAAAAAAGCCATAAAACCACTATTGTTTATCCCATCTCTTTGAAGATTATCTCTGCTGGAAGCTGTGTCTGTGGCTGACTGGTAGCCTTTATTGTCAGTCTTGTGCAGGTCAAATGACTTTAAAGCTGTCTCTCTCTTTGGAGAAAAGAAAACAGACTCTTGGAAGAAAAATGTTAAAATATTGTCACCTGAGTTGGCTGTCCTCTCTGGCACTCAGGTTCTCAGTAGCTTAGCCTAGATGCCGTAGATCATTAATGACAGGTAACAGAAATGAAGTCATTTCTGCCTTTCCTAGCAGGCAGCTCTGCAAAATTTTATGTTGTAACTGAGCTGTGCTTGATAAAATACCTAAAGAACCAATACAAAAGGAATTTATCTGGGTGCATCTGCTTTTCCCCACACGTGTCCTCTGAGCCAGCGATGACAACAACTCTGCAGCTGCACTCCTGGCCCTGAGGCACAGAGAGGTGCCCACAGGCCTGGGAAATCTTTAAAAACAGCACTTTTTGCTCTTACATCCTGCCAGAAAAAATTGTGTTTCAATCCCATTCACAGATAACAAGTGGTACAAAAGCACTGATTAGGATTTTAAATTTTGCAGTTTAAGGATCTCCTTTGAGAGTGATTCATACCAAGGAAGGAGCAGCACAACCAAATTAGCGATGGTCTGAGTCAAGTTCCTCATGCCATTGGACATTCATTCATTCATTCCTTCTGTGGTTTTATGAGTTTTAAAGACAAGTGCTGCAAGTTTTTCCTCTACAGAGACAGCATGTAGCTATAGACTTCTCAGCTCCTAGCTAAACAGTTTCTGGAGAATTTAATTATGTTCTTTCCTCCCTCTTGGTGGAACTTGGAAACACCATGTGGAGATGGGAACACTTAGGAGCATCACTTTCTGCTTTTGCTTAATAGGTTTATGCTGAGCCTTAAAAAGTCATTTTGTTACTCCACATTTGTTTTCTTTTCCAGAATTTTGCTGGAGTCACTAAAGATTTTCACTACCAAGTTTCATCAAATGATCTGGCTCTGGTTTGTGGCAGGTTGTCCTGACTTTGCTTTTAAACACATTTTTACCCCATAGAGCCTGGAGCATGATTTAACAAGGTCCAGCCTTCCACAATGGAGAGGTCTAAACCCACAGTTTGGAATCCTTTAGGTATCCAGGTTGTTCTGCCCACTGGTGTGGACACAACACAAGGTCCTGCCCACACAGATGACAGAAGTCTGAAAGGTTTGGTAATTCTGCAGTTTACCATAGACAGAGAAATTTTTAGTGTGGGTGAGTCTAAGTCACAAAAGACACTGAGTGAAATCATTGTTTTATGATGAGGGCTGCTTTCGGAGAAGCATTTATGCTTGTTGGGACCAGGATCCAAACCCAGGCTTGTGTCTTGACCAGTGCCATCTCTCCAAACCCAGCCAGTGATTGCTCACCAGCATTTCTCCTGCTTTCTTTTAATAACATGGGAAGGGCATTTTACTAAAAATCACAGTCCAGCACTCCTGCACAAGGGAGCTTTTAATGGAGGCTGGAGGTGGTCAGAAAAGTGGGAAAGCTGGGTCATTAATGCTGCCTCATGTGCTGCATATCCCATGAACAGCGTGAGATAAGCTCAGACAGCAGCTGGGTGGGTGGGAAAAACCTTTGAAGCACCAGCATCCAGCACCAGCACCACTGGCATAGCTCAGCTCAAGATTTAAACCCCAGGATTTTTATTTTTTTCTTAGGCATAAAATTCTGAGCATTGTTTCTAGTATTGTGGCTATACTTAAGGTCATTTCTGCATAAAGACATTGACCTTTTTTGAGGAGATATATATTTCGGAAAATCTCCCTAGTATTTTGTTCTCTCATGGAATTACCAACTGATTTAGAAAGGCTTGAGTGCATTCCATAGAAAAGCTAAATTAAAACCAATAAATCACGTGGATTTGTTGATGCATTTCCCTAACAAAGTAACATTTTGTTTTGTTTTGCCCATCTACCTATGGGTTCAGTCCATTTCATCTGCACTTTTTGTAAGTGGCTTTGGGGAACTGTTTCCCTGAAAATCACTTAAAATATCACTCCTGTGAAAATTTTGTCTGTAACATTCATCAAAAAAACCAGGGGTTCTACTGATAAAGACTTACTTTGTGGATAAAAGTGTCTGAATCCTTTCTGCCTCAGGACAGAAGATCGTGACATTTGTCTTTCATTGTGAATGAATCAAATCACATTTTTCTTCAGTTTCTCCATCAAAATGAGGGGGCCATGTCACAGAGATATTTTTGGCAGCACTTCTTACATTCATGACTCCTTGAACAGAAAGAGCTTAATATTATTTAATATCTCAGGAAAATCTTATACTGATATTTATCAGGATACAGGAAGAGGGGGTAGAAGTTTTATTGTTGGCAAAACAAATACTGCACTAAGTTTTTAATTTGAATTATGGAAAGGTATGAAAATTCTTTTGCAACATTTCTCCAGATGATCATTTTCATGCTTTTACCAAGTGGGGAGCAGAGGTACAGCCAGAATAAGTGGTTTGCCTATGGACACAGCTGGCGTCAAGTATCATGACCCCCCTTTCCTTCCTCATATTGCAAGACAGTACTCCAAGGAAAAGCAGCACTGACTCCTGGAACAGACCAGAAATGTGTCTCCTTCTGCAGCCTGTCTCCATTGTGGATGGTGGATAATTAACCCTCTTCAGGATTTTTGCAATAATGTACCCATCAGGGATGTGTCTGCCCAGCTCCTGCAATAAGAGGTTGGCTCATGCCTTCAGGCAGGAGAATAATGAACCTCTTTCTACGTCTTCCTCCGTTCCTTCATTTAATCAGACCTTTTAACCTGTGTCATTTGGGCCAGACCTACCATCCCAGGAAAGCAATCGAAAATCTGGAGGTGAGGTTATTTTTACTAACTATGGACAAGCAGATGTAAACCAGTGATTCACAAAGCACAAATTTATAAGGCAGTGTTTTAAACCTCTCTACATTGCCCATATATTGCCTTAAATATCACCTTGAAATGTTGCGTGTCACGGTCTCATCAATAACATTCCTGGAACCAGATTGTAATTAGCAGTTGTTATGCTCAGGTAAACATCAGTGCAAGCCATAATGTCAGTATACAGCTTAGCTCTTCCTGAATATACTGGGCTATTTATGAACTGTAAAACAGCTCCATGTTTAAGTAAATATGTCTAAAAAAAGCAGGTTGATTGCTTTCTTTTTTCCCCTTTCTGTTACAAAATAATCATGGGTTTTGTATAATGCTTTTGGATTCTCTAAATCCTGAGTTGGATGTGGACACTTATTATACATACACTTACAAACAGGTGTTTTTTACAATAGTTGTTTTTATTTGTTGACCCACATCCAGACATGGAGAATTCCAAGACACATTTGATAACAGTGGTCTGAGAAGTCCTAACCAGCTGTCAAATGCTGGTCAGGACGCATGGGTTTGGTTTTTTTCTGCTGTCTCCTTTAGGGAACTCAAACATGTCTTGTAAGTCCAGCTTCCTGTAGGTGTTGTGAAAACACAGTCCATTACTGACTGCCGTGCTCAGATGTGCAGTGACAATAAGGGGCATAGAGGCTCCTAGATGGATACATTTCCAGAGTGGTTTTGAAAGCTTCGGTGAATCTTCAGTCTATTCAGTGCAGAGAAACCTTCCTAGCACAGAACCCAGCCATTAGTATGCAGGAGGGCACTCCTGTGACAGAACCAGCATGTAAAGTGATTAAACGGTACCAGAGTGAGGAGTTAACGAGGCGTGGCCACAGACGTTTGCTGGTAGCGCGCAGCTCCACGCGATGCCTCTTCTCAACAGCACTCCAATAACGAGCCTGTAATTACACCACGGGCCTTAATAAGTGCAGGGCTGGTCCTCCCAGGTGCTGGATGCTCCTAACACCCTCCAGCCGCAGCTGGAGGCACCCAGAGCAGCAGAGGAGCCCTCGGTGTGTTGCAGGATGGGGCTCCAGCAAGCTCAGCCTCCCATGCCCCCACAGCATCACTTAGTGCCTTCAGAGACAGGCAGGGACCTCTTGAACAAGGAATTGGATTTGACTCATAGCAGCACTAAAGCAGTTGTGAAAAATATAATAACCCATTTTGGCTTAAGCACGTCATTACGTGTTACGTGTCTTCACAGCACTGTGAGTGTGTCAGGGTCTGGGAGACCTGGTGCAGCTGCAAGGGGAAATACCTTCCTGTGGCTTATTTTTTGCTTGGAGAGTCCTCAGACATGTATGTGTGTGCTATTTGCTTCTTGTGGGTGACATGGAAGAACTGAGCTTCTAAGAAGGGCTTGAACAGTGGAAAAAGTTTGCTTGTCAAATGCTACTGGGACGATGTTTCATTAGGAGTGCTTTCTGTCCATAACACCCAAGTTAAAATAATAGAAACTCTTTTTCTTGCTTTTGAGAGATGAAGAAGCTGAAGCTCCTATTCAACGTCCCCAAGTAACCACTTCATTGTGACCTGGAGTATCTCTGGCAGATATCCAGGGAAACCTTGTGGTTGTGGGTACAAATATCTTGCTCCAGGGCCTGAAAACAATATTAAATGCACAGGGAGGAAATACCTACATTTAATCCCTACTTAAATTTAGTTAGGTAGAAAGCCTGCTGCCTGGCAAGATTTCTGAAGCATATGGATTTAGCGTCAACGAAAAATGTCATAAAACTGCCCATCATGGTAAAGGCACAGCATCTTAGAGAGTCTCACTTCCTACTGGAATTCAAGAAAATGCTTCTAAGTGCAGCTGGTCCTGCTAAGAGGGCCAGAGTTTGGCAGTTCAGGTGACCTTTGGTGAATATCATGATAAATTAAGTTGTTGAGCTCTAAAGAGACGTAATTGGATGCTGAAATAACTATTAGCACTGAAAATGAGTTTTATTAACCAAGTTGAGAGCCTATGGATACAAAAGTGCAGTAGGCACACCTCGGTTTAAAGAAATGTGAAACGCTGATTGTTGGATTTTACTACTGGGATGTGCACCAGCTGGAGGCTGCAGCTCCATGTAGCCGTGTCAGTAGCTCTGAAGACCTGAGGTGAGGCTGAGAGCCAGCTTTAAATATTTTCCTTGCTGCTGACACCATAAGCAATAACTCCCAGGTGGTGACTGGGAGGACGAAAGTCAGCAGGAAGTTGTTTCTACCTGCTGTCCCAACAGGTTGTGCCTCCCCGTGCCCCACCTCGCCTTACTGTGAAATGCAATAACCCCCTATAAAGCTCCTTATTGTACTTTTCATCAGTACACCTCAGAGGAACACAGCACTGCCTGTCCACAAGGACTGGAAGAAAAAGTTGGTGCAGATCCGCCCTCTGTCCACCTCAGGGGCTTTTTCACCAATCTGCTGCCTGCGCCACAAACGGGCTCATTCCAAGCTGGGCCCAGGAACAGAACTGAATGAAAATTAAATAGAATTTTTTTTTTTTTTCTGCTGGGATCAGTTCTAGAAGCTGTTCTGCCGCTTTACTGGATGATTTTACAAACATTTCTGATCTTGCAAGGGAGTGGGATATGCTGGGATGGGACCAAGTGGCTGAGGTAGGGATCGAATGGACAATACTAAATTCAGTGTATTGGGGAACCTGAGTGAGGGTTCCATCATCGTAGAAATATAGAATACCCTGAGCTGGAAGGGGTCCACGAGGATCATTGAAGTCAACTCCTGTCCCTGCACAGGACCACCCCAAAAATCATTTGAAGTTTTTTATGGGCCACCTAATGACTGTAGCCTATTACTGCTGCACTCCAGAGCAGATTGATATCTATATTCTATATCATTCAAAAATAAAATATGGTTTTCATCAGTTCACCCAGATTTAATGATATTTTAAATCCCACCAAGTGCTGTAATATACTTCAATATAAATTTTTTCTACTTGGTTCTTGATGTGCAGCTCTTGGGGAGTTTGGGTTTTCTGAACTATCAGAGCAGTCCTTGGCTTGGTTCTGGGTCTGCAGCAAGGGGCAGAAAGCCAATATTTGACACTGTGTGCTCTGGGGGTCTGAATACAGTGGTGTCTGTCCTGGTAGAGCAGGGCAGGCAACTCCCAAGAGGTTTTATCCTTGTGTTACCACACAGGACAGGTATCCTGGCCAAAATACCTGTCTAACAAACCCCGGGATCCATCAGAAACACAGAGATAGTGCTCAAGCCCAGCTGAATGTCCTGCAATGTGCTCAGGGCCTCCAGGATCCAGGCGTGCCGCAGCCGTGTGCCTGCAGGCTCCCACCCAGCTGGATGCTAAAGGGGCACAGCAGCGCGCTGGGGCCTGGGAGGCCCTCCCGGGGCTTGCTCACATCTCCGGTCCCTGGGCGAGTGTTATCTGTTGTGACCAGAGTGGTTTCCCACACAAGGATGATCCCCACAGCCTCGGGTCCTTGCGTACCCACCCGGTAGCGGGAGGCTGTAATTAGCACTTCCAGGCAAACTGTGACCTTTTGGAACTTTTCCTGAGGCTTATGAAGCCTAAATTAGTTTCTGCTGTTTGAAAGCATGCACAGACTTAATCTCTGGGCCCTATTTATATTATAATTACTATATAATTCACATTTGCATTCACTTGACTCCTTTTCTTACTTAACAGCCGAGGTTGGGTCTCGCTTCTCGAGCCCTTTGTGCGCAGTTCATGGGTCACAAATCCCGTGGGTGGAGGCAGGGTGGGGGATGCTCATTCTCGCTCCCTCACACGCTGTACAACTGCAAAACAGCAGGCTGGTATGAAAACCCCTTTTGCACAAACAGAAGGTACCACCAGAGCTTTTTCTGCAGGAAAAGAGCGGATGGTATTTTTGGTTTGGGAGCTGGATGAGAACTTTTTTTCTATCTTCTGTTAACAACACAGTTATGACTATAGTCTGAGATTAATTAAAATGGTGACTTCTGTGGATGTTCCAGTACATTTTTTCCTCCTTAAAGCAGACCACTCATTTATGTTGTAAAGTATTTCACTCTATTCTTATACATCTTTAATATGTTGTAAACGCCTCATAAATACTCAGTGACATAAAAATAGGTGGAAAAATGCCCGAATCTAGTATTCATGAATATTTAACAATAAAATTAATAGAAAATGTCTGTAATTTTCAGTGCATGAAAAAATATTGTGGAATTAAAGCGAAACTCCTCTCCTCTTTGAAATGGCCCCATTCTGCAAAGCACTATGTGTTCTTTGCTTTTACATGTTTTGATCCTGTTTTCATTTTGATTCTGACTTGTAAGTATGAGCTGCCTGGCATTGCCCAGAGGAAGGTGATCTATCATCTGCTTCCAGCCAGGGTTCTTGTCATTTGGTCATTCTGTACATACAAAATTTTATCTGAGCTCCACTCGCAGGAGATAAATGACCATGACAACAGGCTTCCTCTGATGCTTCAAATAATGAAGCTTCACAAATCAGGCAGAAGCCTCCTGCATGTCGAGAGCAGGGTGCATGTGCATTATTTCCAGCTATATGAGCAACCTTGGATGAACTCATTATTCTCCAGTGGGTAGTACAGATGTTACCATCTCACAAGATCTAAAGCTTCCTCTGTGGAAAACTGCTTATTTCACCTTGTTTGCCAGCTGGACCAGCTGTAAGGTTTATTGCTGGCTTTTGTTTTCTGTTTGCATGGTACTCGTTAAGTCCTTTATTAATGCAGTCAGTACATTAAAGGTATATTAAAACCTGAGAGCTCATGAGAGGAGAACAGCTTAATAACCAGCCAATGGGAAACAATGTTATTTATGGGTTGGTGGTGGTGGTGTTTTTTAAGTTAATATCCAGCACCAGTTATTATTTTATTAGCTAGGAAATCATTATTTTGTTGCAAGAGAATTTTACTTATGGAAAAGAATAAATTAAGATTATCTAAATCAATTTATACTAGGTTTTTAATGGAATAATCAGAAAATATGCAATGGGGTTTTATTCAGTCTGTTAATGAGGTGTAAATGGCACTGAGAGAGAGTATTTTCTTTCATGCTGCAATTATAAGGAATTATCCTTTTTCCTTGAATATCATAGAATCATGGAATGATTTGGGTTGGAAGGGACCTTAAAGCTCATCTTGTTCCACCCCCTGCCATGGGCAGGGACACCTTCCACTAGACCACGGTGCTCAGAGCCCCACCCAGCCTGGCCTTGAACATTTCCAGGGATGGGGCAGCCACAACTTCTCTGGGAAACTTCTTCCAGCACTTCACCACTGTATTGTGACACTTTTCAAATATTAAATCAAATATTTATTTAAATAGTAAATTTAAATAAAAATCACAGGAGAATTCCGGTTGAGAGGAGCCTTAGGAAGTCTCTAGTGAAACCTTCTGCTCCCAGGAGAGTCAGAGAGGATATCAGACCTTGCTGCTCAGGGCTCTGTCTAGTCTTGCTTTCAAAACCTCCAAGAATGGGAGTGTACAATCTCCTTGGACATGCTGAGCTATCCAGTGACTTTCCAAAGTAGTCAGGGAATATAGAAAACAGCAGGCGGAGTCCCCCACATATGGTATTTCTTTTAGGATTAGCATGTACTAATCCAATAAGAAACTTACACTTTAAAAATAGGGACGAATGTTAACTTTTGGTTTCATCTCTTCAAAGTTTTCAGAAAGCCTGGGTAAAAATTGGATTGAAAGAGGTTAAACTGAGGTACTCAAATAGAACAGAACCTGGAAAAAAGAGGAAGCTGAGTATGGGGATTTTTCTGTTCAGATTCCATAGATTGGACCAGCATACCAGAACAAAATACCCTGGGCTTTCGGGAAGTCAGTTACCCCCACGTGACCTGGAGTTGTTCCCTCCTGCCTCTCGTACTTGCAGCTCCAGGGGTGCATCATCAGGTTCATGAACTCTGGAAGCAAATTCTCCTTATCTACCTCCTTTTCACAGCTGATCTTATCACTACAGTGGTTATACACCTGCTCCACGCCCTCGAGTTTGTGTGTTTTCCACGTTCCTCTTCGGATCCATCCACATGCATTATTGCATTATGGCTTTTTAAAACCTTAACCAAAGCCTTGTGAAAGGGAGGAAACAGCCCACTCAATGTGACACCTCATTGGCTGATATTAATTAAGAAGGAGAAGAGGGAGATTAGTGAAAGAATTGTGAGCGAAGGTTAAGTACCAGCAAAACGAACAGGAAGTAGATTATGATGAAGAGGAATAAAAGGCTAATTGGAGATCAGCAGCAGGGTTCATTAGGAGCTGGTCTGGGGAATGACCCTACTCAGATTGTTCCCTGGCAGCATGGGACCCAAAGCTGGATGAAGCTGGTGGAATTTGTTAAGACACAAAGCTGATAAGCATCATCAGAAGGCAGAGATAAATACTAGAGAATCCGGATGTCTTGCAGGGCTGGAGTGGGAGAAATTAATGGTACAAAGAGCAAAATTAAGCACAAGGCGACTCAGAGCAAGAATTTGTCTTGTATGTTTGAAGCGCAAAAGTTACAAATGCCTCAGTGGAGCAGATGGGTGCCTGGGCACACAACGCTGACCACTGGATGTCTGCAAGCTGCCCACCAGCTTGCATGGAATAGGTGAATGCTCTTTCAGGATGGATCAGGCACAGAATTTTCCATGGAACCGGGCAAGTAGCAGTTTCAGTATAAGAACCAATTAGGACATCCTCAACAGCAGGGGTAGAGCTCTGGTCTTTTCACTTCAGGAACGAGGAACTGAATGTAAAACACTCCTGCATCAAAGAATAAGATGAAAAGAAACATTGTCCCACAAAAGGGAATTAAAATAATCTAGTTTATCTGACTGAATGAGAGCTTTTGAGGACACAACTGCGGTGACTGTGACGGAAATACTCAGGCTGAATAGAAAACAGATTGTTGGAACAACCCCAAAAAGGTGTAAATTGGAGTGACAGCCAGTACAGCTTCAAGCTGGAAGGCAGCTGCTGCCAGAAGAACAAGACACCAGTAGGAGTTACATCAGAAAACCCAATTATATTTAGAGGGAGTTTGTCAATACTTTTGTAACACACAATTTCCTGAAGCAGCAAGGGAGGATCTTCTCAGACCCAAAGGGCCCGTGTCCTTCAGTGGCCATAGGACAGAGAGTGGGATGAGCTGGTCAGGGCCAGCCCACCTTCCCACGCTGCTCTTTGCAGGCACCTCTCAAAATCCCATGGAATGGACTGAGGACCCGACCATGCTTATTCATTTCAGCAACCTTTTGAAGAACCCACCAGGCCTGTTTTGTGTAGTGGAATTAAGGCCAAATCTCTTGTTCATTTGCCCTCTAGTCACTGCTAGCTGATGCCGCCTCAGAGCAACCAGATTTATTTCTGCTAAAAAATACCACATAAAGTAAGCATGAAATTTATTACCAGTATCACACAGGGCAGAGACAAGCAGTACCATCAGAGTGCTTGCCTGAGAACAAGCCAGGATTGATTATTTTACAAGACAAGCTGCATTTGAGAAGTAAAGATTTGATTAAAAAATTAAATGCCTTGGGGAGGGTGAATTGCAGCATAAATCTGTTTGATGTTTATGTCAACAAGGTTGCCAAAGCAAACAGCAAGAACATCTGTCCGTAGCGTCGGCTGGAAATGCTGCAAATGGGGAAATATTTTAATTGTGAGCACTGGTTCACGGAACTCCCCATGTCTTTATTTATTAGGCTGATAATATCACCCCAACATATGAACTTTATGCAGCACGCATAAATAATTCATGGATTAGCAAATAAAGAGATCTGGAATCTGTACACAGAGATGGCTGTTGCCAATTATCTCACTTGTGCAGAGCCAGACCCTTTCAGCTCCCATCGCTTGCAGCTGCTCTTTTAAATCATTCATCAGTGCTTAAGAGATATGCTGGTGGCACTGGCAGAGAGTATTTGAATTTTCATTGTTTACACACTGTGAATTTAGCTTCTGGTCTGCAATTATCTGCAACGTTGAAGCCTTTGAGAATATAGATGAGAAGAATAAGACAATTCCTCTTTTTATCCTTTTTAAAGACTTCTATAATTTTCATAAACTTTTCTTCAATTTTACTTCATATTCTTTTTATAATCACTACTTTCATTTTAAAGTTATAACAACTGATATAATTCCCTGTGCTGTTTAGATCATGCAAACATCAGGAATACTCTGGAGTATAAAAAGTTTTACAAAACAAATGTCTGGTAAATATTTTCTTCAAGGTTGTAAAATGATTTTCCATTTTTATTCTAGAAATCTATGCCTTGTCACCTGAAAATCTAGAGTTGCTTCTTTCTGATCATGTTTAAGCAGAACCTTCTTGGAAATAATAATAAAAGCTGCTTCAAAAGTGATGACAAACCATGGCCAGTGCTTTTTCTTGTCAAATTACTGAGGCACTGAGTTTCTGTGCCCATTCAGATCACAATGGGTAGCACTTCCTCAGTGATAAATTTTCCTGTTGTCATTAGAGTGATATAGCTCAATTTACTTCTTGCATGGATAATTACAGTAATGGTTTTAAAGTCAAAGGCCTTATGATAAAGCCAGACTTTCAGCTGTATTAATTGAAAACCTAATTCATGTAAATAGAGTATTGTGCAGCATTATTAACCATGCATCTATCTGGGATGTGCAGAGTGTGTTTATACACAGAAGTTCTGTCAACTGGTTTGCTCCTTTCTCTTAAACTATAAATAACAAAACAACTTTCAGACTTCTGTCAGGATGCTGGAGTTGGCAGGTGCAATGCTGGAGACAGGAGAGGGGAGTGGAGCCTGCAGTGGCAACCAGGCACACCCCATCTCACTCCTGACACAGGCATGCAGAGAGGGATATGTGGAGCCTCTATGGTGCTACCCCTAAAAATTTTGGGGAGGGGACAAGGAGCAGCAGTGCCAGGTCCCACACCTTGGGGAGTCACAGCCCTGCTTGTACCTACCCCTCTGGGGCAAGAAATCCAACAGCATCATCTTCACCATGTCATGCAGAGAGTGGCCTGCCCATGATTTTGGGAACAGTCATGAGGTTATAAGGTATGAGCCAGGTCTCTTTTACCTTTGCAAATCGGGGCAAAGCAGCTCAGTGTCTGCTTTACTTTCTTAAAGTGGAGCACTTTGCGTTTTATCCTTCAAGGAGCACAAGTGAGTTTTATCCTTCAAGGATCCCCATGCTCCCATGCTCTCAGGACCTCTGTGAGCAAGAGGCAGAGCACTCACAAGGTTTCTGAGGGGGGCAGGTAGACACAGGGGGATCATCAGTGCTGATTAAAGAACAGAAGCAGCAGAATGTGCCTGAGAATGTGGGGGCTCAGGAGTCCCCATCAAAGCCCGTTTGGACGGGCTCTGGAGGAAGGAGACACGGAGCAGAGGATGTCCTCGCTCTGCTTCTGTCAGCTCCCAGCAGCTCATTGAACAAATTAGGTTTCCCTCTCAGATCCGCACATGACAGCGGCTGGCATTTAGCAGATGGCATGTGTAATGGGACTGTCACACCGCCACAGGTTTAAAAATAAAGCTGGGGAGGCAGTTAATGAATATACACTTTTCATTTCAAGGAATTCTTTCTGTCCCTGTCAGGCGTTAGGCACTCAGCTTGTGAGTGTTGAAAGACTTCTGATGTGTGTGCATTAAAAGACATGGTCTAGCATGTAACTGGGTTGTTTTACTTTAAAAACTGGCATTGAAGTAAGCAATTTATGTCATTCCTTAAAAAGTGACTTTATCTTCTTGATAACTTTCAGCCTGCTCACAAGTGAAATGCATTCTTTAACTGGAGAATATTTAATATTAGGAGTAATCCTTCTCACAGAGATGATTCTACTTTGCAGTTTTCCGTCTTTACCATTTTTCCTCGTTTGTTAAAAAATAAAAATTAAGCAAGTCAAAAATCTACTTTTTCAGGGATACTTACTAATTTTTAAATTTTTTAATTTCATATTAACTCAAACTGAATATCTTTATATAGGACTTCACTTAAAAACATTGATTTGGGGAGATGACAGTAGCAGTAGTTAGTAGTGAAAGACTAAGGAAACACAATATATAATACATGTAATTTTCTAAACTACACAGTAGAATATTTTTTTATTTATTAATTTCACACGGCTTTTTCAATGCAAACAACATAAAAAGGAAAAATAAATTAGAAAATAAAAGGATTATATGCATTGTATTTCTCTCTTTATCCCTTTCTTTTAGTTGGCATTTCAGTGTTAATTAAAGGACTGCTCCAGCTCCAGCTGAAGTCATTTGGGAGGATTCCTTTTATTTTCAGTGATGATTTTATCATGCCCATGTTTGTTAGGTTTTTTGCTCTTCCAGCAGTCTGGCTTCTGGGACTGCAGGGAAAAAGCAGGGCAGATTTATAAATAAATATGGTCAGCATATCAATGTGTATCAGTAGGAGAAAGGTAAATCCAGCTAAATCCTGGCGAGTTTTCCTTTGTGCATTGTAATCCACCTTCTCGCATTCTAAAAAATATGCTAACAAAAGAATTGGATTGTCAGGGGAGAAGATTCTCGATTACAAGGGAACAAAAGTCAGGCTGCCATATTAGTCAGCTTAATTATAAATAGAACCTTTTTCTGCCTTTTCTCTGTATAGGTAAGGTCTGGATGAAATACTCTTGACTGCCTGCAATGGGATGTGGGCCCTTGGCAGCACAGGGAAAACCACTGACACAATTATAGCACCTTACAGCTTTTCTTGCTCTCAAGAACTTATTGCATGCACCAAACCAGTATGAATGGCTCACAGGAACATGCTTTTGCTGCCATTTGTGTGCACGCTCTCAGTTACAGCATTGCATGGGAATTTTTCACCCAGCCCTACACAAATTGCTGGTGCTCAAAGCGGTGATCCTACAGGATTCACTTGTAGGTTGAAGGATTTAAGAAGGCACCTTAAAGGGGTTGGAATCTCAGTGAATGTCAGTCTCTTAAAGCTGTCTTACTTTTGAAGCTTAAAGAACATTGGGTTTTTTGATATTCAGTGTTCAGTTTGGGTCCCTCACAACAAGAAAGACACTGAGGTGCTGGAACATGTCCAGGGAAGGGCAACAGAGCTGGGGAAGGGTCTGGAGCACAAGTCCATGAGGAACAGCTGAGGGAGCTGGGGATGTTCAGCCTGGAGAAGAAGAAACTCAGAGGAGACCTTATGACTCTCTACAACCTCCTGAAAGGAGGGTGCAGCCAGGTGGGGGTCGGCCTCTTCTCCCAAGGAACGAGTGATAGGGCAAGAGGAAATGGCCTCAAGTTTCACCAGGGGATGTTTAGATTGGATATTAGGAAAAAATTCTTCTCCAAAAGGTTTGCCAAGCATTGGAACAGACTGTCCAGGGAAGTGATGGAGTCACCACCCCTGGAGATATTTAAAAGACAAGTAAATGTGGCACTGAGGGACATGGTTTGGTGGTGGGCTTGGGAGTGCTGGGTTAATGGTTGGACTCAATCACCTTAGAGGTATTTTCCAACCTAGATGATTCCATGAGTCTATGATTCTGGGATCTTCCCACACACATGGCGTGGGAGCCTCCTGGCCCTGCTGTTGGGATATTGTGCTGTGGCTGGGCACACAGATTTCCCCAGCTACTCACAGTCACTGCAGTTGTACCACGTTACAGTGTGAGGAAAGGGAAGGAAAGTAAGATAACCAGTGCCTCTGAGGTGAAGAATTCAACATTTCATCACTACAGGGCTACTTCAACCTTCCTGAGCAGTACTGTCAGGCTTAAGGAAAAATCTACAAACAGGTTTGGCAGTGACATGTGAGTGGCTGTCCTGGGTCAGCCCACCTGGGCCCAGTGTCCTGTCTCCAAGAGCAGTCACCAGATGACAGCAGGAAAGCTGGGAGAAAGAAGCTGACAACCACAACATGAACTTGATCTCATGTACCATCCCATTCTTCTATCAATCAGCCACTTGATGACTTCCTGATCAAGAGGATGAACCCAGATCACTGTGCTAAGGACAAAAGCACCCTACAGCATCCTCTGGTGAAGACTGTGGCATCCTGGATGCTGCAGCATCCTGTGGCAGTGAATTGTGTGGTTCACTCATGTGCACGGCATAGTAATGATAATCCTCTTTGTATAACACTGACTGATTTCAATACCCAAATGTTGCATTTTAAGACAGAATATGTGGGTTTTTTTAGTGTGAGAGCCAAGCTGGTGTTTAATTCATTAAGAAAAACATAATTTGCAAAACAGCAACATTTATCCATAGCATACAAAATGTAAGTGCTTTGTGCTGTGATGTTTGGGTGTCATTAGAATAATTTTAAAGGCGAGAGATTTAATTGTGTTTGTGCTAATTATAATGTTTACAAATTAGGGAAAGATGCATTTAGTGGTCTGTTGGGAAAGGGCTTTGAAACCTCACATGTCTTTGAGTCTACAGTACTGTCATTTAGTCATAAACTCTTTCTAACACCAGGGTGATTTGCTTTTTAGATTACTCTTGCATGAAAAGCAAGTCTCAAGAGCCTTCAGCTCCATGGAATTCAAAACCAGGTTCACGTGTGTCTGTGTGTGCTTTGACAGAAATTTAACCAAGTTCTTTTCTTCTCCTTTTCAAGGTCCCCGTGTCCCGATGGTGACTGTTCACAACACAACGGATGCACAGAGTAAGAAGGGCTTGAGCTTCTCAATTCTTCAGAGAAAAGTAGCCAGGCAGGACAGTGAGATATAGCTGCTCTTTGCTAAACTTACACCCCTGGGGAGCCCAGACTCTGCCCAAATACAAGTTATCTGCAAGGCAAAGGGACTTGCAGAGCTGTTGTGCTGCCATCACAACAGCTGCTGTTTGGGGTAAAAACACATGAGTTGGGGCATGATGTTTGTTATCCTCTTTCTCAAAAAAATGCACAGTTCAAATCCCTCTCAGTCTTTTTGTTAGTCTTCCACTGATTTTGTTTTGCACCCCATATATAAGAAATAAGATAATAAGATAAGATAAATATAAGAAATATTTAGTTTAATCTATGGTTTTAATAAAATCACTCTGATATGAATTATCAGAGAGAATGCAGAGGAGTGAGCCCCACAAGTGGTGCCTCTGCCTGGTTCCCTGATCTGTCCATGGAGATTGTAGCACTTACTGTTTGGTGACGCTTTTTCATGCTAATGATTTGCATCTACATCAGTGCAAAGCTGGAATTATTCCAAAAATAGGTTTCTTCCCTCAAAATACTCGGCACTCTCTATAGCCATCACCAGACTGGCAATGTAGAGTCCAGAAAGCCATGGAGTTTCTGGGGTTCCACTCTGACAGAGTGCGGCACTGAGTCTCACGTGAAACCAAGATTTATCTTCTCTCATCATTTTAATGGGAAAACATCATCTTTCATTTTAACAAAGCGCTCAGCCCAGCCTTAACTGCAGTTAGGGACTTCAGGCACTGGTGTGACCCAAATATTAAGCAACACCTTTATTCTATTTCTATCTGCTTTGTACATGGTCAATACCAGTTTGTCAAGTATCAGTTTCACTTACCTGGATTTACAGTAACTCACTGCTCTTATCTCAAAAGAAAAAAAAAAGAGAGCAAGCAAACCAAGAAATTTGGCACTCAAACTAAAGGTTCACTGTGAATGCTGAGCTGCTTCATGTCCCACTTAAGGCAGTAAGTGTCACAGAAAAGATTCTCTGCACAAGGGAATGTCAGCTCCTTCTTTTTCCCAGCAGAGCCTGAGCTTGGCAGTGCCCTCCCCAAGTATAAGCCCAGAGCAGCCCAGCTGATGCCCACAAGGCCCTTCAGCCAGGAGAGTTTCTTCACCCTGACCTGCAGCTCCAAAGTCACTTTCTTTCTCCTGCACTTTAAATAAAACACCTTAATTTTACCGCAGACGTGGAAATGCCTGACTGGCTGTATCAGCATGGGATAGTGCTCTCCTGAGTGCTGTTACACCCTCCTGTATAGTTTTATAAAATACTTTTAGGTGAATAAGATGACAGACAATATAAAACAGAAACAGTGAATGAGGGGCTTTAAAAAGTAAAAAAAAACACACCAGTTTTACTTGGACAGATGCATATGGGTAGCATCTATTACACAGAGGACTCAATCTACTCATGTGCAGAACACATTCTCTACTGAAATTCATGATCTTCTGCATACGATTGCCATTTCCCCTGGTTCTTTTCTTTTTTCTCCCCTCATTCTTTTGCTTTTGAATAAAGGGCAACTGACAGTTGCATGTTACTGAATTTACTTATTTAATATGAGCCCATTACTCTATAAAAGGGAGTTTGCCTCTGTATTCTGCAATAATCTGATAATAGTGAATTGCACTGAATATTAGAGCGTGCTTACATTTAATTAAGCAATGGCCATTTGTACTCCACAGACTCAAGCTCCCTGTGGTCCTAAAGCAAAAAGGAAAGTCCTTTAGGAGATATGCCAATCTTTTTTATTTCCTTCACAGTCTTCCTGGCTTTCTGTGAATGCAATTATATGAACAAATAAAATGGCTTGACTAAATTCCCCTACGTGGCAAGCCCCTTTCTGCTGATAAAGCTACTTGTGTGTGCCATAATTAAATGAGAATCTTAATATTTAACTAAACGTAATAGGCTGTTGCTTTGGCACTTTTGTGAGGGTTGTGGTTTTGATAAAGAGCCGGGCTTTGCAGAAGCAGGGTGAAAAATCTCTGAACCAATATACTACCACTGAAAGATCTCTGAAATAAGTATTAACTGGGAAGGGCAAGTTTTTGTCTGCCTGTTCAGCAGAGATGAGCAGTGAGAGCAGGATAATCAGGTACCAGAAGTGTTATTTGGGGAGCTGGGGTTACATATCTATTTATCACTATGTCTTGAAAGGGAAGTTAGAGTCAGTAAAACATAATGTGGTGTGAAATCTCACACCCTCCTTGGGTTCACATGGCAGAGATAATGCCCTGGATCCCCCTGGTTCACACCCAGCCTGATGCCATGGGGATGAGCACTGCAACAGACTCTCCAGACCAGGATTCACTCGCCCCAGCCCTTAAATCCCTCCTCCCTGGGGCTCAGGATCTTTGCCATCACATGGAAACATTTCCCACCATGTAAGACCTACAGCCTGAAGTGTCTCCTAAAGATGGGCCCTTTCCCTACCAGCTGGGAAGGACTTATTCTTTCTGGTGCTGGAGGTGGCTGCTTTTTCTAGAAGAGGTTCAGCAGGCAAAGCGCATGGCCAGGATGAGAAGATAAAGGTTAAATCCTAGGAAGGAGGAAGGAATCCTCTATTTCTGACCCAGAGAATCCTTGGGTAAGACACACAAGCAAAATGAAAAGTTTTTGAAACACTCTAGAGATCAAGACTGTTCCAAAACCCAACACTGCAGGTCCGTATGAGCTTTGTCCACTCTCCTTCCCCCATGGCTTTCCTTCCCATGGATTTTATCTTGCAGAGCAGCACAACCTTGGCCTGAATCCCTCCACAGTCTCCTCCCCTTCCTATTTATTATGTATAACTTGGACACAACCTTAAGGACCTCTTCATTTGAGATCCAACTTTGCATGGCAGGTGGATGTCTGACTGGGACCTGTGGTGGTGTCCCAACACAGCAGGTCACATTCCCTCCTCCTGAAAACCAGCTGAATGCCACTGATTTCAGGAATATAGCTTTTTTGCCAATGCAGAACTTGGAAGGGGTTTCAAAGACTTAACTGAATTAGACATCTGTGAGGACTAAAAGGAAATCCATTTGTAAGGAAACTTGTGTTATGTATATCAAGGTGACTATAAAATGTTAAAATACATTTTCAAAAACTGTGCCAAAAGTTTTTGCAATCTCATCCTTCTCCTTTCAGAAATTTTTGAGCTGGAGGTAAATGAAAATGTGCAGCTGGCTGTAAATGACAGGCAAATGCCTAAGGTAGAATACACGGAAATCAAGATAGATGATTACAGTAAGTAGCACCTTTCTTCTCACTTATTTTTCTCCTTCACTGCTATAGCTGTGAAATGATACAGTCATCCTGGGTGGACTGACAGGAGGAAAAATGACTTTGACTCTCAATAAACTCACACAGTTTGCAAAGCACTCTCCTAGAATGTGCTACATAAGGAGGTTATTACAGAGGCAGAATTTGATGAAAATTCAGCTGAAGACAGCCAAAATGATAGGGTTGTGGTTTTTTCCCTCTTAAAACTTTCTTTGTGGGGAAAAAGCCACTCTAGGAAATGACATGGTGGGGTGCCCCCATTCTTGGAGGCATTTGCCCTGGGTGTGTGTGTGTCATTTGAAATGAGTTTGGAGTGGGATAATGTGTGTTCTTGCTGGCTACAAATGTGGCTGCCTCTCAGTGCACAGTCTGAGCTGCGGTGAATGAAGATGACTCTCCAATGACTGCCCAGTGGAGTCACTCAGGATTCTTTGAGAAAGCCATATGATTTGGGAGGGTTGAAAAAAACAAAAGCTTTATGAGAAAAGACAAAGGAGATTTCACCTGGAGTAAAGAAAGGAGACACTTGGAGCAGTTTGCACCTGCAGCTGGTGTGTTATTTCTACCACTCATAAAATCATTCCCCACAAATATATATATATATACATTTGCCAAAGAGAGCAAGAAAAGCCTGGTGGCAAACAGCCTAAGTGTAAGCCTGTCTCTGTAGCTGTACCTAAAACAACCCAAAAAACATCTCCTCTGGCTGCAAGCAGATAACTTACTTATATGGGGAAAATCCACATACTCAGAGATGCAGAATGGCTCCCCAGCCTGCATGTATGGTGGCAGCTCTAGAAAAGAACCCCAAAGGCCCTGGGTCCAAATGTGGCCCATAATGTTTTCCACACCAGGAAGGAGCGTATTTCTCTGGTCAGAGGCAGTGAAGTGAAAGCAGCGAGCTGTGCTGCGGGCAGGTTCCTGATTTCAGGCATTTCCAGATATTATAAAATGTGAAGCAAAGGCTCAGAGATGGATGCCATTTGAAAAGGATAACAATGGCCCTAAAATGTTCTGTTTGCCACATGGGCATAAGGAACATAAACCAGTGCATAAAATAACAGGAACAGACGTGTGCTTCCAGGTTTTATGGACAGGAAAGGATGGGTAAAAAGCCCATATTTCTCCCCATGAGCCAGCTCATGGGAGACTGGCAGGTTATTAGGGATAACTCAGTTTGATACTAAATTTTTTAATGGCAGGTCCCGTTGCAATTCTGCTACTTTAATCAAAATATACTTGTGTGTGATAAATACAAACCGGTCCCAGCCATGTGGCTGTTCTGCTGTGCCCTTCTTGTGCTTCCAAAGCTTTGGGCTGAGCAGCCTTGGGAACACTGCAGGTAGCACTTAGTAATATTTAAAGTCAAGTGATGGCCTTTTTGGCTGTCCCTGGGCCATTGATCCAATTTGCAGCTATTAGCATTCAGATGGAATAACTAATTAGGCAGAGTGTCAGGCAACGATTGCAAAGCAAACCACTTAAACCATGCTGCTAATCTGTGTATTAATCTACTGAAAATGCTCCAAATACCAATTTAAATGCTGGGCCTTTGCTAATCTAGATTGTAGATAACATTTTAAAAGTAAACGTGCTGTCCTTAATGCAGAGAGTGTTTGTATGGAGGCAGTTTTGGCTACTGATACAAAGACACAGAAATTACATTCAGCTAAAAGAAGCTTTAGTGGTCACGTCCCTCCTTTACATTGGTTCTGTACCAGTATAATAACGTGGCCTTCAGCACCTTTGCCTCCTGTTTACAGCAAAATTTAGCCCTTTAGAAGCTAGGATTGAAATATTTGTTTCTCCCTCTGTCTTCACACTATTATAGCAAAATAATACTATTTCTCTCCCCCAGCCACCATACTTAATTGGGTTTTAAATTACCATTTTCATTGCCAATTTTCCTCCTTCTCTGCTGCCCTGAAATATTGATTTCTGTCTGCGTCACCCATCCAGCTGCCAAAAAAGGAAAATTATAGCTATTGACAGATGTTAATTGAATGCTGTAAAAGTGATGCATGACTGAGCAGCTCACACTGTACTCCCCATTTACATTTCTTGTCACCTCAACTATCACAATATGGTTAAAAAATATGTCAAAAAACCTCTTTTTTTGACAACATCTATGTTTCTAAGGTGTTATTTGCCACCGCCTCTGAAGAAATGCCATTTTGCTCCTACTCATCTGTGGCCAAAACACCAAAAATATCTATTGGAATCATGTCAGCATTTCCACATTGAAGACATGTTGTTATTTGTTCTTTTTTTTTTTTTTTTGCCTAGGATTGCCAATGCAGATCTTAAAGCCAGCAACCTTTTCGGACACGGCACACTACCCCTTGCTTCTGGTTGTGTAAGTTCCCGCTTGTCTTTTCTTTCTGTTCACATTATCGGGGTAGCGTGGAAACCTTGCCCATGATCAGGAACTTTTAAGATATATTTTGTACAAGGAATGCCAGAGTCCAGCACTCTGGTCCCTACCCCATCTCACTTCACAGCTGGGAGAGGCCAGGTGTACATCCCTTCTTTCTCACGTTTGAGCCAAGGTTTTCAGCTCCCAGGAGGGCACCCCGTTGAAATTCTGCAGAGTAGATTGTGGATTTTGTGAAGATGTTCCATGTACACTTCGATCATTTGTGAGGCAGAAACGGGAGGAGGAGGAATACAAGATGTATTTTGACTTTCTGTCCCAGTGCCTAGGGCACCCACCTTGCGATTAACAGGTAATTTTAGAGTGGAATTCAGCCAGCCTTACTAGAGCTTAAATTTTAGGTGCCCTCATGCAGAAATCATTCCCTTGTAAGTGCTGGTGTTCCCTGAAGTGACAGTAAAGAGAGAGCTGGAAACCTTTGAAGATCTCCACGAAGTTAGCATTTATATTGGATAGGTAGGTTTTCCTCCTAGCAGGCAGAGCAGATGGGTATTTCTTTATGCAACATTTAGCAATAATAATACACATCACTGAGGGCTTTTTTGGGAATTTGGAAAGAAACTGCGGGAGGGAATTCACTGACCTTGGAAGAACCTGTTTGGCCCTGGCTGCATCCCAGTGCATCGCTTGCTGCCTGCCAGGGAACACCCCACAAGAGAAAAGCCTCATGCAGGAGCCACGAATGCCTGGTGAATGCCTGCACCACCCTGCACAGCCCTCCATGAAGGACAAAGCCACTGCAGTGAGCGTGTCCTTACATCACGAAATTACTGCGGAGAAAATGTGCTTCATTATGGAAGTGCTCGAGGAAGATTGGTTCTCATCAAGTGCACAGCACTTGATTAGGATGCCTCTGGATCTGCATGGGCCGGGGTCTCACTTGGATAAATGCAAATGACTGGAGTCACATGCACATTTAAATCCTGCAGTGAAGTGCCTGATGTCTCTGAGAACCCCAAAAAAAGTGGATAAAAGTGCCAGTGGCTCTACAGTAATCCCAGTCCTAAATTATTGCTTGGAGTCAGCATCATCATCACTTGTTTTTTCTGAGCTGCCTGGCTGAAATAGGGTCTGTATTTCTCAAGACAGTTGCCCTGTACAGGATCAGACCCTAAGCAGAAGGGTGAAGAGGGGGTCTTGCCCACCCCTTTTCCACCATTTTTGGGCCAAACTGGGCATTATTAAGCCATTTTTTATCACTTTGGAAGAGTCCTTTCCCTCTGTACTTGTGTGAAGCAGCGATGATAGAACCACTTCAGCAGAAAATAAAAAAGAGCTTTGGGAAACAGAAAATAGATACACATTAGAGCAGGCATAAAAAGGGAAAACTCAGCTGATGCCTGTGTCACTGCCCTGGTTACTCATGGGAGGAATCCTGACCAGTTAGAGATGTGCTTGCTGGCGTGGTTCAAAGCTAAGCTTAGGGGCTGCTGTGCACAGAGGGAGGCAGAAACCAACCTGCAGCTTCCACCCAGCCCCAAAACCCGTCCCACACAATCAGCCTCCTGCATGCCATCCTTGCAGAGACTGGTGTCCCCTTCCAGAAACCCGTCCTGCCTTACTCTGCACGATGGGGCTGTGGGTCCCCGTCCCACGGCAATCCCACAGCCCTGGGGAGGGCGTTTGGTGCCGTTGCCTTTGCTTGATGCCCGTTTCTGTTTCAGAGATGGGACACCTGGCAGCCAGATTGTCACGGAGAGGTTCGAGGTGACGTGGGAGAGCGTCATGGTCAGCTCCCACAACGCCATCGTGCTCAAGTTCGACGGCCGCGGCAGCGGCTTCCAGGGCGCCAAGTTACTGCACGAGGTCAAGAGGAGGCTGGGCTTTTTGGAAGAGAAGGACCAGTTGGAAGCTGTCCGGTGAATGGCACTGTTATTGAAGAAATTAATTCATTACGATAATTAACCCAAGACTGTCATTAGTCCTGTGATGTGTGGGGTAGAGCAAGGAGATGAGAGGGACAATGCAGTCATACAATTGCAACTGCATGTGAGAGGGAGATCATGTCAGTCAGTGCACAAGGAGAAAAACAAGCCCTAAACAGAGCTAAATTAGAGCACACTTATCTGCATCACGTGTTCAAAGCCTATTTATTTTTAGCTCTGTACAGTCATACAGCTACAAACAAGTAAGCTTGAATATCTGTTCCTACATTAATCTTTTGCTTGCCTGGTAGTTGTAAAAAATCCATCATTAAATCCTTAAACTTTTTAAACAGAATAGGCAGGGCAAAACCCTAAATGTCAAGTCCTGTCATATTGTTAGATTTATTCTGCACAAAATCCCATTAAAACCACTATCAGAGTATTGCAATGGCTTTGCAATAGCTTATTGTGGCTTCCAGAGGTAGTGCAGGTTATTTGTTGCCATTGCTTGGTCAAATCCAACACATGAGGTTGCAAGATTAAATCAGACAGATTCATGTGAAAGCAGCTTGGACCAAGCTGCTGATTTAGATTCTCTGAGACAAGGGGAAAGGGCTTTAAACTGAAAAAGGGCAGGTTTAGATTTGATATTAGGAAGAAATTCTTAACTGTGAGGGTGTGAGACCCGGTGCAGGTTGCCCAGAGAAGCTGTGGATGCCCCATCCCTGCAAGTGTCCAAGGCCAGGTTGGACGGGGCTTGGAGCTCCCTGGTCTAGTGAAAGGTGTCCCTGCCCATGGCAGAGAGGTTAGAACTGAATGATCTTTAAGGTCTCTTTCAACTCAAGCCATTCATTCTATGAATTTTTCTGGGGCCAGTTTAATTTAAAGCTGATTAAAATCACACTGGTTTTGCTATCAAAGGGAAAAATATTTTTAACCCATTGCTCTTCCTCTCTCACATTCTAGGAAAATGCTGCAGGAGCATTTCATTGATAAAACAAGAGTTGGTGTGTTTGGGAAGGTAATGTTTTCCCATTGCTCCTCTGTGCTGTTCCAGTTGGCTGATATGGGTGAACAGCTGAGTTAAACCCTGATTTACTGAATATGTCAGTGGTGACTTCTTTATTTTTATTTGTTTTTGAGATAGACTGCACCTTGGTCCATGATGCTAAAGGTGGAAGCTTTCATTTCACCACTGTATTCATCAATGACTTTTTTAAAATTAACTTCCAAGTCCAAAAAGTGACTACTGCTCAGAAAAACATTGTCGGATAATTAGGGGGTTTTTTCCCTTGAACACTTTTATTTCATTTTCACCTTGTCTCTTAAAGCCTGTGGGAATGTGCATACCCCTAACTCACATGTACAGCGACGCTGTGGATTTCTGAGGCTGATTTGCCATGTGTACTTGGCTGGGAAACAGCAGCTGTAAAGTACTCACAGTTTGAGATGAGAGTGGAACTGCAAGTAGAAATTGTTTAATGTGGGAGACAGGGGCTTGGAGTGGGCGAAGAGAGCTGCACATGGAGCAGCATCTCTGCAGGGAATTGTTAACAGGCCGGCAGCAGACGCTGAAACTGTGATGCTCATTTTAAATAGAGAAAGACTGTGGCAAACATTTTGGATTAGGTAACATATCTGGTTAGAGCTATAGCCATAAGGTGGGGTGAAAAAGGCCAGCCCTTGGGCACACAACCCTCCTGCCTTCAGGAGAGTGCCAGCCACAGGGCCAGGGAGATGTCCCTTGTTTCGTGTTTTACCAGGGCAAAGTGTTAAATGTTCTGTAGTGGCCGAGCATTTGCTGCAAGGTCTCTGTACCCAAAAGCAGCAGTGCATCCCAGTAGGAACACTGACACCTCTGTCTCCTTTCTGTTCCAGGATTATGGTGGCTACCTGAGCACTTACATGCTTCCAGCCGGTGAAGAGAACCAGGTGTTCACCTGTGGAGCTGCTCTTTCCCCAGTGACAGACTTCAAACTATATGGTAAACCCCATCCCGGAACCCACAGACCCTCCTGCTGACCACAAATGATGTTTCTTCCCTACTTTTTCCCAGTTGCCATCTTTCTTTCCCAAGATCCTTCTTGCTTTGTATTCTGTGTCTTTTTAGGACTAGCCATAAACCCTTTTTCCCCACTCAAGCAATTTTGCTGACACCACTGGGCCCAGCCATGGCAGTCAGAGGAATCAAATCACTTTACTACCTCTTTTAAATAAAGGAAAATTGTCTTTAAACCCAGCCTTTGCCACCAGCCATCCCCACTGCCTTGAACGTGCTTCCTTGTTGCCTGAACCACCTCTCCGTGCAAGCTGTGGTCCAGTCTGCCTGCCCCATCCTGGCTCTGACCACAGCCCTACACGGCACGTGGGGGTCCTTTCTCTCAGGGATGGCAGTTCCCTTTGCACTTAGTGCCAGTGAAAACCAGGGGACTGCCATGGAAGCCAGTGGTGTTCAGCCAGACTGTACAGTTATCCCTGAGACCAAAGGGAACTTGCTGCTGATGGAGAAGGCTCCAAATGAAAGGAGAAAGGGACACGACATGATAGTGCCCTTCTATCTCAGTTGCATTAACAAAGGAAAGTAAAAGGCTTTTCTGTGAATTTTTTAGAGACCAGAAGTGCATGGTGACAGTGACAGACTGTGGTATTATACACATCCTTAGTGCATTTTCAACAACTTAGAAATGCATCCTCTATAATTAAGGCCATGTTAGAAAACAAGGTGGTTTTTAGCATTTGCAGTATTTGACTCAGAAGCACCAGAGTACTCACTTATGTGAAAATATTTTCATTTTTTCTCTTCAAGCTTCAGCCTTTTCTGAAAGATACTTGGGCTTGCACGGGATTGATAACAAAGCATATGAGGTAACTGCATGGACACTGCATTTCCCTGATAAAGTGTGAACTGGGTCTTAACTCTCCCTCCATGTGTTCTCCTTTGGGAGGGAAGCAAGGTTATGCAAGGGGGACTCACTAGTGGAGCTCTGAGGGTGTCCTTCAGCCTGCTTACTGCTTTTCTTGTCTTAATAGTAATCATGGATAAAGTTTTTATTGATTAGCCCTTGTGTCTGCCTCTCTAAATTGGGTAAATACAGTTTTAGAGATTGAAAGAGCTGAGTGACTCAGATGTACCCAAGAGGACACGGTGTCACGACCTCCTTAAAGTTCTTGCTAAGGTCTTGCCACTTTGATTCTCTCTGAGATAAACAAACTCAAGTGAAGCTCAGCTTGATTTTCTCAAACTTTGTGATATTTCAGATAGGCAGAGCTCTGTGCCAGAACTGAGCAGGACATGGGAAAGGAGACACGGCATCAGTTACCAAAGACATTGTTTAGTACCTGTGACGGGATCAGTTGGATCCTGTGCTGCAACTACTTGGAGGCAAAACCTTATAAAGAATAGTCACGCAAACAAAATTTGTTGTAGAGAAAACCTTGTTCAGCTTCTAAGCCTTGTCTCCAGCCAGAAGACATGAAGGCAGCAAAGGTCTGACACTGTTCTCACAGAGAAAGCAGGTATCACCCTGTGTCTTCACAAGGGTAGATTTATCCTGGTTACCTAAACTCTGAGTTCATTGCCTCTCAAATTATGTACTCATAGTCTCTACATTAGTGCAAACTCTTTTTGTCCTTTTAGAAATTGTTTGTATTTATTTTCCCCTGTGCATCTGAAAGACAGCTGGGGGCAAAGGTCGTCTCAGCAGTGAACATGAACTTCATATCAGATCCTTTCCCAAGTTATCAAAACTCATTGAGGTTGGCTTTCAAACCACACCAAAGTCACTCCAGATCCATGAGGAGTTCTTTGGCACAGGCACCTGGGCACAAGTTTTTATTCACTGGAAATTCACTTTGATCTTTTCCATGATCTGCAGTTCAGGCTTTTAGTGAACATTATCAGAACAGATGAGAGTCTCTGACATCTTCCTGCTGCTGACACTCCCTGCCAGCACAAGGTGGGGGGGGTCTATTTTACCTCTAGATTTTTATAAGTAGACAGTAGAATATGTTGTGCTGGCATCTGCTTGTTATCCTTGTGATAAAGTATTAAATGGAAATAAGTGCTTCTATTGCCTCCATATAAATTGCTAATTTCTAGCTAGTTTTTTAATCTTATTGCAACCTTTACTTCATAGATCAGCAGATTATCAAACAGAGTCTCGTTACTAAAGGAACAGACATTTTTGATCATTCATGCTACTGCTGATGGTAAGTTAGCCCATCATTTGAGCTCATTATGTGTTTGTGATAGCTTTGATTTTTTTAATTAAATTTGCCTCTTTAATGATTGCAATCTGTTTTTACAGAAAAAATCCATTTCCAGCATACTACGGAACTTATCACAAGCCTAATTAAGGCAAAGGCTAATTACAGCTTGCAGGTACAGTATATGTTTATTTTTTTACTATTTGAACAGTTATTTTCCAGTTTGAATTTAAACTGCTGTTAAGAAACAAGCTTTAAAAAGCCACTAGCAAGCTCAGCCTGGGAGTAGAAGTAGCACCAGCATATAACATGTTCCTATAAGTCCTTTGCATATGTGATATCACTATTTTGGTCTGGACAGTTGTAGAACAATTATTGAATTACAGTAAATGAGGTTGTGAGAGACATATCCCTAAGGAATTTATTCCTGTTGACTTTCTTTGGTAACAACAGAACAAATTCAGGATGAATTTCAGGGGAAACAGGGTTCTAAATTAAATCAGCCAGAAAAGTTACAAATATAAATGTCACTTAAATCTGATATCCCACTGTGAATGGCATACTCTGGTCTAGAAAGCCCAACTTTCCACTAAATTGTATCTGTATTGCTGAATGATCCATGTCCAAGACATTAAATATTTCAAAATGAACCGGCCCTAGCATCCCTGCCTAGACAACCCATTATGATCCTCTTGCATTTCTTCAAGTTACCTGCTCCACTTAAATGAAAAGTTGAGTTTTAACTATTTCATTTCTAGCTTCCCATTTTTTTCACTTTAATTGCTTCTCCAGCAAGATTTATTATTTTTTTTTTTTACTTAATGACATTTTTGCTTTAAAGCCCTCATTTTAGTCAGTATAACCTAATGCCATTTCTCTCCAGAACTGGCTTTTTAGTTTTCACAAGGAAAGTGTGGGCTGGTCCTTCTTAGACTGAACCTGTTCAGAATGGAATTAAATGGAAAATCCTCCCCCTCAAAAAGGTTCCTTGTGAAGGAAGATGCAAGTCTGCACTCAGAGCACTGTGGTGCCCAGATTACCCTGGGCCTCACCTGCATCCATGGGAAGCCCAATGATGCTGAGGAGAGGCAGCTCAAGCTGCAGCTATGGGTGGTCAGTCCCGAGACTTTCAGCTCTAAAAGGTGTGTATTTACCTGTTTTTTGCAGATTTACCCTGATCAAAGCCATTACTTCAGCAATGCAGCATTGGAGCAGCACTTGTACCAGTCCATCGTCAACTTCTTTGTGGAGTGTTTCCAAGTTCCAGACAAACTGCCACTAGCCCCACTGAAAGAGGAGGAGGACGATGATTAACCCTACTTGTCCGTGCTAAGCACAAGGCAGATCTCTCTGACAATATGCAACTGGATCATTTTCCTGAAGAAAGAGATGTTGTTAGCATGTATTTAAAAAAAAAAAAAAAAAAACCCAAACAAAACTGAAAGCAGCTCCTCTGCTTTACTTGACAGCAACTCCTTCCTAAATGGAAGAACATTAAGCATGGTGAACTCAGCAGAAA
This sequence comes from Dryoscopus gambensis, assembly GCA_013389985.1. Lineage (NCBI taxonomy): Eukaryota > Metazoa > Chordata > Aves > Passeriformes > Malaconotidae > Dryoscopus > Dryoscopus gambensis. The sequence goes on along the minus strand of WEIT01037269.1, from coordinate 293,533 downwards.
CTGCTGTCTGAAATAAATCCATCACAACCAACATCTTCTTTTTCTTTGGTTGTTTTGGGTTTTTTCCCTTCTTTTTTTCTGTCTTTCTTTCTTTTTTTTTTTTTTTTTTGTTGTTTGCCACAAAATGACTTCTAGAGTGAAAGTGGTAAGACATTGAACTTGAAGGAACACCCCAAGAAACCACTTTGAGGACTGGAAGATTTAATGTCTCTTTGCATTCGAGCACTCAAGCAGTAGCAGTGAAATCCATCATCCACATTGAGGTTACTATAGTTAGCATCACACTGTGTCAGAAAAAAAATAATCTAACCTAATACATGGAGAAGATTATAGCACAATTATTTTAAAGGATACAGATTCATACACTTGCCTGCTCTTTTCCATCTTCAGGAGGTTTGTCACTGCTACAGGATACACAAATTCAATTGTGTGAAATATCACTAGAGTTACACCGATCTTTACCTTCCTGTAACTATTTTGTCAATTCTCTATGGCTTTTACTTCTGTTGTTCATTGGGCCTCATGCTTACCTTATTAGCTTCTCAGCTCGTTCTGGATGGGGAAAAAACATGCAAGGAATTAACCAACTCACTCTAGACCTCAGGGGTCTAATGAGGCAGTGGGACTTGAGCTACCCAGGTATTAAAAAATCTATTGGAATACAGCAAAGAAAAACTCATTCTTGAGTTCCCAAAATAGCTCTTGCCAGCAAGATTGAGTATTTTCTTTGGCAGCCTTGAAAAATATGCACATAAATAAGCTAAATCAGCTTACATTGAGATATTTTTTATTGTAATGTAGAAAAATATGCGACAGTCATGATTATTCTTTCTCTTCCTTTAGTGTGGGAACAAATGGTCGGCAACCTGTTGGGGAACAGCTAGGTGAGGCTGTGGTACAGGAATTTGTACCAGAGACCTCTCAGATCATATTGTAAAGCCATTTAAACAGAGACAGTGTGCAGAGATTTATTGCACATGCTGTCTGTGGCTTGGTTTTATTCCAGGTCAATGATTAGCATATTCTCATTTAATTATCTCTTCTGTTCACACTAGTTTTGACAACCATAAAATAAAAAAAAAAAAAGGAGGATTTTTTTTGTTTTGAAAGGTCTAACTGTTCATTTTAGCCGTGGAAAGCAACTTTTAAAACTTCTTGTGAAAGCATTCAGCTCTCAGAAAGGAATCCAGCGTCCATCCACTTCCACGTACTGCGTCATAAGAATTTTGACAGTGTCGCTCCTTGTAAAATATTCTGACCAAATGTACAGCCAGTATTAATACTGTATATTTCATTTTGTTGTATATAAAGGAATGTAAGTCAGCTCTTCGTCAGATCCCCAATCCAATATTAGTCTTGTGTTCGACATGCATGCGGCAACACTTCTTTGCTGATCAGGACTCCTTAGAAGTACTAGCTTGGAAATATAACAATTAATGTAATTTCTTTTCTTGTTTTAACAGCTTGAATGTCAATGCCAGTTTCTACTTTTTACATAGTACTGTGGGTAAACTCACATCCTGACAGCAATGATGATGTTTCCATTGTGTTCTTTAGTGTGTCTTTTTTGTTACCTTTATTTTAAGCTTTGAATGTTGGTTGTACTTTGACCATCATGAAAAAATATATTGATAAACCACAGAAATTACCTAGTTTGGTTGGGATTATCTCCTTTAATTTACAGTGCATCAACATTGTGTGAACAAGAACTACGGTGTAAATCTGCTTTATCTGGCAAAATGCCAAATAGACCACGAGAATGCTGTGCGTCCAGATTTTGCTACGCTGACCAGGCTCAAGAGCCTGAAATGAACTTGAACTGAGAAATGTAAAAATCTGCTCTGTCCACAATCTTTTGTAGAAAGAACTTTAGGATGTGGCATGGTAGTGTTTGTTCATTCATGGAATAAAACATTATTTTACCACCCTGGTTGCTACTGCTGTTATTTTGTGTTAAGATATTAAACAAGCATCAAGTGGCTGGAAGTGCTACTTCTGATTGAATTGAGCCCAAACTGACACCTGCTGACTTGCTGCACTTTTGCCAGGGTGTTGTTCTATCAGCTGACACCCACTTGACCAAACCAGATTCAGAGGAAGAGAAATTTAATACTTTAAAGCAAAATCAAAAAATGATTGAGGACACTTGCTCCAGTCTTTGTTCCCAGCACATCAGGAAACAAGAAAATGGAACACTGGGATGGGGAAGAGCAGATTGCATCAGTACAAAATAGCTTTGCTGTTATTTTGCTAATTACCTAAATGCAGCTAGTATTTTTTTTATTGTCCAAACAAATCAAACTTATACTCTCAGCTAACTGGCATATCTGGTTGCCACAATGTTCAACTGTGGCATCCCAAAGAGGAAGAGAACTAATGAGCAGTGTCCTACTAATTCAGAAGGAAACCGCAGAGGGAAAAATGAGGCATTGCTGGTAGCTAATTAACAAAGCCAGGCAGCCAGCCATGTTTGTAATTGTCTGTGGGTTCAGGCATAGAGCTTATAAACCCATCCAAGCTCTGCTTATGAGCTCAAGCCAAACAAATGCTGCATCTTTGAAGGGTGGGAAGGAAAAAAATAGAGTGAGCAAGAAAGGGTGTGTGGGATGTTCCCATGGGAAGCCCAGTGGAGTCTGCTGTTTGCAACAGGGAAAAATGTTTAGTGGAGGAGGCCAAAGGTATGGGGCCAGTGCTGGTACCTGGGAGGTGCTCCTGCATTTGCTGTCATGCTCATGTTGTCCCAAAGCTCACTCAGGTGGTTTTTAACTTTGTGTGCTGGGTCTCAAGGCACATCTGCTCCACAGTCCTTTGTGGGGCTGGCACAGAGCTGCCACACCTGCCTGGCTGAGGGCTGGGCTGAGGACAACTTTCTTCCTTGAACTGAGTAAATGCTGGCTCCCTGTGATGCTCATTCATCTCTGGACTTCTTACCTGCTTCCCATTTGCAAAAGAGTAAATGGCAAAAATGGAAAAGATAACAGAAAAAGCTCAAGATCTCAGTTGCTGATTCCTTTATCATGGTAACTTACTGAGCCCGATGTTTGCTTATTTTTATTCTGCTCTCTAAAATAAAGCTCCCAGCTGGAGGCTCGGAGTGAGCTTAGGGCACTTCTGTCTCCTCTTTCCACTTCATCTTTCCATTCTCTCCCCATTCAGCATAGTTACAGCCTGAAAGCAAACCCACCACCCCCTTGGAAACTAGGAAGAGACAAATATAAAAACAGCGTGGTGAGCCCTCCCAATAATCCATAACCAAAATAAACTCTTCGTTCTAATAGTTAATTCATGATGATTTTTTTTTCTTTTTGCTTTGAGACATTCATGAAAAGACTCAGGTTAAATGATGCTACATTCTGCCTCCTCACTGGAAGAACAGCTTTAATCAAAATGTGCATTTCCATGATTGAGAGCAAAGAAGAGTAAAAAGCAAATACAGGTGGAACAAGGCCCCAGGAAAGCACAAAAGTAAACCATGCCCCAGTATTCCTGTGGAATAGCAAGGTTCCCTCCGGGCTGGTTTTTTTTCCCTTCCTTCAGTTTAAATTTACCTTTTGGGTCAATTTAAAGCAAGAAACAACTCTCTGAGCTGATGTGAATGCTCTCATCCTTGCTGGAAAAGGAACCCTTACAGTTTCTTTGCAACAGCTATTGTCAGTGTCCTGAATTGCAGTTTGTGCTGAGCGGTTCCAGTAACTCCAACTGACATGTAATTTACAGTGAGTATTTGGACCTGCCTGCAGGAAATCCTGAGCACCTGCTCCCCACCACCTTGTCTGGGAGCACCTTGAATTGAGGCTTAGTTCTTCACCCAGAAAACAAAACCAGCTCAAAGGATGAACAAGGCAAATCCTCTGCTCCATATTCTGCTCTGAAACACCACAGGAAAAGAGTGCAGAGAGTCAGGAGCCCAGATTGTGGCTGTGACAGTTCCTGGTTGACTTTTGTTCCCTGTAAATTCCCATTTGGATGGGCAGAGAGCAGGGAATTCAGGATGTTGTTTTGCCTCCATTCGGCTCCTTCGACATCAGAGCAATGCAGCCACCACGTGAGCCGTGGCACACACGAGGAAATGTGGCCATCACAGGAGTCTGGCATGTGATGCCAGAAGTTTGTCACCTATTAAAAAGTGTCACAGAGCAAGGGGGAAATGAGACCCCAGAGGAGGCATAGCCCATCCTGAGACCCGATCCCTCCCCTGACGTGGTTAGGGTCATGCCCGTGAGAAACACAGAGACTCTCCAGATGTTTTCAGTCTGTGCACTAAGACAGGTGCCAAAAGGCAGATGAGAAAAGCAAGACTAACACAGTAAGCTTAAAGCTCCCAGCTATCAAACCTCTGTGGGAAATCTGTAGGAGTCTAGAAGTCAGTGCGAGCTGAAGACAGCTGAGATCTGGCTCCCAGCTCTTCCCCCAAGGCAAAGACTTGGGGCTGCTCATCCCAGCCAGCACCCTCGGAGCTGCCAGGAGCAAGGAACACGTGCACCCATAATGATGCTGAGAGTGCTGGGGGGAAACAGAAAGGGGCACATTCTCACCCAAAAGCCACCAGCTACACCTGCAATTTTATCCTGCATCTTGTGCTTATGGAAGTCAATGGTGACTGAGGAAATCAGCGGTGGAATGTGAGCAGTAAGCACACGTCAGCAGGTGTGCTGAAAGACAGAGAGGGTCTGGTGCCATGACAGGAGCAGAAATCACTGCTGCAGGACTATCAGTACCAGAGCTGGTGATAAGGTGTTTGTCAGATGATGATGATGAAGGTGTTGTAAGAGACAGGAGCAAACAATGTCCCAGCTCTCCGTGGAAACCAAAGCCAGAGCTACAGAACCATTTTAAATCCTTATCGTCTCTGCACAGTGGGCTGCAGTTCTTCTTGAAGAGGCATTTTTTGAAAGTAGAAGCCCTGGAAACAAACCTCATGTCTCTGTGACCCAGTAGACTTTTGTTTTCACTGTGATGATTCTGATAATTATATCATTTACAAGGAAATTGGGATAGGAGAAACTTTTTTCACTTGTCTCTGGAGGCAGGCTGTAAACAATTTATCTTGCAACACAGCAACCAGCAGCCAGAAACTCAGCCCAAACTTCCTTTAAAAAATCTGCAACTCTGCCTCAACCAATAACAGTTGAAAAAGTACAGCCTTTTCCTATGTCAGGATTTTAAAGAGAAAATATCCTTCATTCCCTCACTCAGCATCTTCAGGAAAGAAAGTAAAGAAGAGGAATTAATCCCCACTTCACTGGATGCAAAGACTTCCCCTATCTGCAGCGGCCCTGGGTTACCTCTTCTGGGAGCTCCTGTAGGAAGATGCTTTTAGGAAAAGTTACAGTGCCACAGTTTTTTCTGGACAGATATCAGCTAGTTTAGTGGAGGGATGTAGTAAAATGCAGATGTCTATGTGGAACATCTCTGCAGCTGAGACAGCCATTCTAGACTTTATAACTTTTTATGCAGACTAATAGGCACTTTATGGCACAATTTCATAGAATCGTGGTTTGGGTTGTAAGGGACCTTAAAGATCACCTAGTTCCAATGCCCATTCCAACCCCAATTTATACAGACAGCTCCTTATGCCCACTTTATGAGGGCACACTCTGCGGGCTGCATGGACCAGGCGGATCTGGGTGAGCAGACCAGGAGCAAATCTCTCTTTTCATCCCAGAAAACAGGGACAACAAACAGAGAAAGTGCTGCATTTGTAAAGGAATGATTCCTAACCCCTCAGTTTTCTAGCAAGTCTCTGAGTGCAGCTATGAGCAGAGCACAGGCACTTGCTGTTATATATTTATTACACTTTCCAGCTCTGGGAAACTTTTGAGTGGTAGGATGCCATCTGCTGCTCCAAAGGGTTATTTGCTCCCTTCTTATCCCTTCTCAGCGGGCAGCTTCCACTGATGGGGAGAAGTTTGGAATATATTCAGGACATTTGTGAAGTGAAAATTTTTTCATCCATAAAAAGTATCTTCTCAGACAATAGAAAATGGAGTGAAGAGTTTAATCTCACAAGTGCTGGCTCAGTTCTGAAGAAAAGTTTGTGCAATGAACGAGGCGTCCTAGAGAAGACATACAATATTTACCCACAGACCAGCTTGCCAAGAAGATTGGATTTTGTATAATTCCCACTTTAATGCCAAGAATTGCTGCTAATTCTGCCAGCACCGAGCCCCATTACCGCAGAAACAATCACCTCCACATCTGTGAGCCGATGCGATGGCCTGTGACCCTGAGATATGGTCCCAGCATGTCTTTGTGAGGCCTGTAGAGTGAAGAACAAATTAAAACACCCCATCAGCTCTCAGGGACTGGAACTTAAACCTGCAAGCAAGCTCTATTAAGTCTAGTAATAGACACCAGTCATACTCAGCCACACAATGGAAGTAAAAGGGGATGAATAGCACTCCATCGGCTCTGGCACTCCAGAAGTAATAAGCATCACGCTGGGCTCACTGCACTGACTAATCCATAATTTATTTGGCTTCATAAATATCAAAACATACCACAGCTGTTAGTACTTCAGTGCAAACCCTGCAAATATTGCTTCAATTATTCAAGAGCTCGTCGCAGGAGCCAGTCGACTGCTTCCAAGGTGCAATTATAGAAGGTATCTATTGCTTGGGAGTTTCAGCAGAGCAGTTGCCACCCAGGCCCCCGAGGCAGTTGGTACAGGGAGTGCAGGGAGCACCAACAATAAGAGGACAAAATTGCCTTTCCCTCAGAAATAGCCTAAAGCCTTGAGCCCCACACAGGAAGGGATGCAGGCAGCTTGGTGGCAGCACTCAGAGGGGTTGTGTGTGGTCCCCGAGCGCCTTCAGACACATCTCTGCTTCAGCATCTCCCTCTGAGGGGCTGCCCAAACGGTCATCAAATCAACAGTCCCAAAGCTTGCACTCCTAAATTTACCCTCCATGCAGGACAGACCCAGACTTGCTTGGATGATCAAGTCCAGCAGTCCAAGTCTCCACCAAGGAACCCCCACCTGAAGCCCCCCTAGGCTTTTCCTCCTGAAGACACCTCCCTCTCCCAATGACATTTGGGCGCCAGAGACAAGACCAGAGGCTGTGTCCAGTTGCTGGTTGGTTGGAGGTCAGGGTTACAGGGACCAGATGAGACAGTGGCAAAGGCACAGGCAACAGGTCCCACCCCCATCATCTCTGTCCATGCTCATCCTGCAGCTTCCCCCTCCACTGGGGTTCATACATCAAATCCCCTCTGTTTAAAGCCAGGTTTCCAGGTTGGACCATGTGGAAGTTGCTCATTGTGTTTTACGGGCCAATACATTTCTCCACTGAAAAGAAAAAATGAAATACCGGTTTAATTTTTATTTCTTTCCTATTCCTTCCTCCTGCAAAGAAATGGGGAAAGGGAAGTCCCAGGGGCCAGCAGCATCACAGAGCAACACCCAGCCTGGATGCATGGATGGGTTTGGGATCCCCACATCATTCATGAAACAACACAAAGAATATTATCTGGAATAGATTTTAGCCTGGTCAATGCCTGCAATACTTTTAGTTAAGCAAGCAGGACAAAGTCAAAATGCAAGTGTGACCAGACCTACAGCAAATCCCATTTGAGGACATGAAGCCTGACTTTGTAAAATAAACTGAAAATTACTTTCATGTCCAGGCACTAGAGAGCTGCTGACCCAGTTTGGTCTGCCCCTTTGCTCCAGAAATGGCAAGCTGTTTTCCTGCATATCCAAAGGTTTTAAAAGGTGGGGGTTTTTTGACCTTTAATGGGACCAGAGCAAACTTCTGATGTTTCAACATGGCCAGAGATGCCTAAAAGCCACCCAGGACTCCAAAGTCCAACTTATTTTTTTTTAACAGACAACTTCCTGGTCCCATGACTTTTTCAAAACAACAGCAACTACAATAAAACCCCCTTTGCATTCAGTATTTCTATTAAAAGGTTTGCTGGAGCACAGAAGGACCTTTTCCTGCAGTGAGGGGAAGGGCAGCTCAGCAGGGAAGGGCTCCTGCAAGTGAACAGCATGAAATTTTCATGCAAATTTCCCACCAGGGCCTCCGGAATAAAGCTCCAGATTTCCCTGCCCTTAATGAATAAATCACTCAGCTCGTTAGCAGAGTCTCGGGCAAGAGGGCAGCAAGCATCACCTTTGTTGCTGAGCTGACCAAAGAATTGACATGACCAGGGATAAATATTGCTCTTAAACTGAGGCTGGTGAAGCCATGAAAACCATGTTAGCTCATAATCTCACACACAGAGAAGCAATGTGCAGATAATTAAGATATAAGTGCTGCTCAGGCACCAACTTCAGAGATGTTTTTTCTTCCCTTAGTAGGCAAACAAGCCATTTCCAAGGCAGTGAAGCTCTTTAATGTATGTCTGGAGGGGGGTTTTGCACAGCAGCAAAAACAAAGGGGCTCTGAAAAGGGTCCCTTTATAGAAGTATAAATATATACATATCTCAGCTGCTGGGGCAGAGAGGTGTTTTGGTCAGTGTGCTGTGCACAGATGTGTCCTGGGGCATTGTGCAGTAGCTCCAGCATCTCCCGTAACACACATCCCATGGATGCCACACAGCCCAGGCCTGCAGGAGCCTGTCTGAGTCAGGGCTGTGCTTCAGGAGGCTCCACAAACAGGGCCAGTGATGCTGCCAGAGCAAGAGTGCACCACTGGAAGGGGGATTCTCTCATCCCCCTCTGATGCTCAACAGGGGCAGCTCCCCAGTTACATCTGGCTCTCCCCCCAGCTCTGCCTTCTCCCTCATTCTTCATTAATAAAATAAAAAGTAAATTTTCTGGGGGGAAAAAAACATTACAGAGCATCTGGGTGTCTTATTTTCTTAATCAGGCACTTTGGATGTGGCAGCAAGAGTTCCAGCTCCAAATCCAGCCTAGGCTCCACATATGTCAAGTGAGCTCAGTCCTTGCAGGGATCTGGTAAGTAAAGGGAGGAGCAGCATCAGTGGTGCTGGCTCGAGAGCAGAGCTCTGGTGTTCCTGGATATGAATGGGCCTGGTTCTCCTGAAGAGTGCAAAGACATTTGAGATTTCCAAGAGATCATCCAGCATATTCCCAGGCAACAAGGAAGTGCCAGTGTTGAAGCAAAAGGCTTCTTGCACAGCCTTCCCTTCCCCACACACCCCAGGGAAAGGCAGGCCAGCACTCCAGCATTTCATTTGCACAGGACACTGGCCTGCTTTAAGGCATGGGGAATCCTTGCTGGAATTTCAAATCCTCCAAATGAAGCTCTCTGTCACTCAGAAGACAGCTTTAGATTTTCTCACGTTTTGTACACTGAGCACTCCCAGGCTAAAAGGTCTCATGGCTTGGTGTCCACAGAAGCCACAAACCCATTGCCGAGTCTTGTTGTATTTGTGCTGTAGGTTATTTAAATTACCAGAAATAATGCTCTTGGAAAACATGGAAAAACAGCCCCACCTGCCTGTGTCTCCACCCTTGCTCACACTTCCAGAAGGACATTCACTGGCACCTGCCACGCTGTCTCTGCCACACACTTCAAACCCCACAAATTTGAGCCACAAGTTCTCTGCACCTTCTTTACTGCAAAAGCTTTGTAAATCCAATGCATATCCACGGTGTCTAGCTGCTGTTGAGGAACATGTAAATGTGGAAAGGCTGCTACAAGAAATATAGACTGGCAATTTCCAGGTTTTCAGTCAATACATGAACTTATGGCAGTTGTCTGCTTTTTAAACTTCCTAACTCTCTCAGTCCGCAGAGTGGCATAAACAAACACTTTTCTGTGTACAGCTCTGACAGCTTAACTTCAACAAGGCATAGAGGGAAAGAGGCTGATCCCTGACTGCTGGATTGTACTTGTTTCATGGTTCAGCTCCTGTGGGTATCTGGGGACGTGTCCCTGCGCTGGGACAAGCCTCGTTCAGCATCCCCAGTCCCACAGCACTGCTGCAGTTTGTGCTGCTAACACCCTGCTTTCCAACATTTCCCAACAATGCTTTCTTCAAGACAGGAACATTTGGAGTTAGGAAATAATCCTCAAAATAATACAGATTCAGGCACCATTACTGCTTTTGCAAAAGCAGCACACTAACTTACCTCATCGTGCTGTGGTGCAGAAGCTCATGACTCAGACACTGGAAAAACTTGAGTCATATGAGTACAGTCTCTCAAAGGGATAATGGAGCCCTCAGGAGCTGCTGAAGAGCAACACTGGGTATTTAGATGGACTCTGAGTTTATTAAAAAGGCAGGGGAAGGACAGACCTCAGCTCTGTCTGCTTTCATGTTGTTTCACTCCTGGAATTTCTTCCTCCAGGACCTTAAGCCCTGAGAAGCTTGTGCCTCCGTTCCTACAAACAGCAGAACCCCAAAACATTGCACAGGGAGATCTGGGTCTGCCAGGGAAAAGAAGGAATGCTAGAGCTGTCTCCATGCTGCCCTTTCCCCGCTCTGCACCTCCACCAGCCCGCAGAGGTGGCACACAGAGATGAGGTCCTGGGGACATCTGCATGGGGACAGAAGCCAGGTCCAGCTCAGTTTGCAGGGGGAGATGGTGCTCTAGCATCAGGCCGTGCTCTGCTCCTGGCAAAGCAGCTTCACCTTGGTTTCCATGAGAGGAATTGAATGAGACATTCATCCAGAGGCTAAAGAACATTTTACAGCTGTGAATCACGATTGTGCGAGACAGATAATTAGGCAATTAGAACAATTACGTGTTAAAAAGACACCATGTCAAGAAATGAGGGCAAAGAACAAGCAAAGGCAGGGAAATTCTTGCTGGACATTTTTCAAATGGAAATGATGCAGGAGCAAGATGCTGGAGAGAGGAGAAGGGAAGAAGGCAGAGGGCAAGGTAAGTTGTCTTGGGCACGGTATACAAAAATTTATATTTGCCCCTGCGAATTCCTGGGATTTCTGAGGTGGTTGTATTTGCTTATCAGAATAAACAATTAAAAACCTACAGAGGACACCAATTATGCATTATTTGGGCTTTGGGGCCATTAAGACTTTTTGCAACCTTTACATTTTGATGCTGTGGTAAGCCAGAGCCACCACTCAGAGAACAGTCCTGCCTCCAGGCATCTCCCTGGAGAGCCACATTCTCTATCAGGTTGAAACAGCCTGTTCTTCTTCTGGGGATTGCAATTTGCTTTGTCTGCCTGGGACTTTTGAGTCTCTCGTGTCTCATACAGGCTGGGCTGACCAGAATGTGGTCTTGCCAGAACCCAATAAAACTGATTGCAGAGTCATTTCAGGTCTTTGCTTTTCCCAGGCTGTCAATTTGGTCATTTGTTCAGGATCTTCAAGGTGAACCCTGGCCTGGAAGAAGGCTCAGAGACCCGGCTGTCCCCAGCTCTGGATGCTGTTTGTGTGGCTGTAGCTGTACCTCGGTGTGCTGGTGGAGACCTCAGAGAGGCCCCATGGGAAACAAGTAAAAATCCCTCCTTCCTCAGGGAGAAGTCAATGTCTTGGGTGCACCAGCCAACAAAAAGGGCATTTGCAGGACGAAAGAACTCATGAAGATTAACACAGCAAACTCCACACAGCTTTTCCCCTGCTCTGCCAGGAGCTGCTCTGCTTCCCATCACAAGAAGCAGGTCTGGCACCAGGGTGGAGAAGGGACCGTGGTTCCAGACTGGGACTGGGACTTTGAGAGGTGCTCAAAGATTGCCCCATTTCTCTGCTTGGGAAAAGGGTTTGTCTGACTCGCTGTCTGAAAAGCTCCAAAAAAAAGGGAGCAAAAAGTTGGGTTTGTTTTTCTTGGGCTGTAATTCAGGTAACCAGGTGCAGCTTATAGCTCTGCTCCTGAATTTCTGGGGCTTCATGACCACTTTCTGGCTTGTCCAGGCACTGCTGCCCATGGATGTGGATGGCTCCTTGTCAAAGCCCACCTTGTAAAACCACTTTGGCACAGGCAGACTTTACTCTCCTCTTGTAGCAATAGCACAGGAAAGCTCAAATTGTTGATGGTGAAACTCAAGGGTTTTTTCAGCATTTATCCTTGCCTCACGCAGGGCTTTCCAGCCTCCCATCACCCAGCACGAAATCTGGGCCCCTCCCCATTCTCCTCACCCCTCCTGCCCCACATCCCCCCTGCCCCTGCCTCCCCAGCTCACCTCTACCCTCTCCCCTTCCCTTGCTGAACCAGCCTTCCCCAGCTCTTTGTACTGCACTCAACAGAAGGCAAAAAAAGCACAACTTTTAAGTGCAAAAGGGCTTTTCTGGATTTCACTGGCTGTGTTTTGCCGTGATGTTTGGGAAGGGTCTGGGCACAGCATATCCCTTCCAAGGTGCAAGGTGCCATGGTATTTTTCTGTCCTGCCACCACACCAGCATCTGTGCTCAGCTGAAACAATCCCTTCTTAACGCAGCAGGCAGCTGGAAAACCATTATCAAGATTTTCTTCCCACTTTCTGCACATGCCTGCAGGGTAAAGGGGACACAGAGAGTGACTCTTGCTCCTCTCTCCACCCGTGCCTGCTTCACAGCCCCTCCTGTGACTGACATTGTTTTATATTTTACTCACCCTCCCTTGCGTTTGTTTTATATTTCACCTTCACTCTCTTGCATTTATCCCAGACAAAAATCAATTTTAGCTCTGATTTCCAAAAATTCCTCAATGCCTTTTTGTCAGTGCTTGCCAGCATTTCAGGGCAGTAGCATCTTCCTGGGCACATCTGTTCATCCCTTTCTCTGCCTCTCATGACCCCATCCAAATCTCACCACACAGGATTAGACACAGACCCCTGTTAAACATATGCCCTTTTACTGTTGTTGCTGTGCATGAGTGCCAGCTGTGTCCAAGTTTTTTAGGGGGTTGGTTGCCACAATCAGGTTTCACAATGAAGTTACACTTTCTCGCAAGCCCACTGACACTCTTCTTTAAGTGGCTGAGGTACCTGTGCTTTAAAACACTTTAAAAAGCAACTTAATCTATTTAAATGAAGCATGTAGTGGCATTAAAAAGGAAAAAAAAAGGTGGATTAAATATCAAGCTTATTCAAGCAAATGACGTCTCTGGCGTCAGCCAAGCTGGGGTTTCACCCAGAATCTGAGAGAGGACAGATGAGCAGATAATAGAAACAAGCCAGCTGTGAAAACTGGATCTGCAATCTTAGCCTGAACTCCCCTGCCCCACACAAGGGTTACAGAATGGCTCTGCCTCTAATTGCTGTAGGAATTGCCATCCCCTAGCATTTTCTGCTATTCCATCACTGAAAGAAGGACACTTCTGATACAAACGACAGGGGAAAAAAAATAAAGGCAAAGCACCAAAACCCATAGGTATTATCCTGCCTTATGCACTTATGAAATGAGAAGGTTATTACCACAGAGAGGAATTAAGCTACAATGCTGATGCTCTGTCTTGCTGAGGGTTTACAGAGTGGTAATTAAGAGAAGCACTTTCTGCATAAGAGAGCTCTTCTGCTGCAGAGGAATAAAAAACATTTCTGCTCGTTTTAATCAGGCATTGATGGATGGCGTTAATCAGCTACGATAACGTGTCAGCACCTCCCTTGTCCTCTGCAGAGCTCCTGGAGCTGCTGGATACCCCCAGCATGCTCCCTTCCTAGCTGGACTGCAGCCACAGCCCTGGGGAAGCACGCAGAGGCTGGATCTAGTAGGATGGGGAAAACACCAACCCTGCTGTTCATTTGTTTCAACATTTCCAGCATTGTTTTGGAACCCCTGCAGCTTCACAGACACCGAGTCCTGAAATCCCCGTGCCTACATGAATGAAAAACCCCTTTCCCCAGGTCAGGCTGCTGCTGCCCACAGGCATAAATCACTGGAATGAGTTTCAGAGCCAGTGACACAAGGTGGACACATCTCTGCAGCAGACGCAGACTCGAAGGACTTTATGTGGTGAGCGCTCCTTTCCCAGATAGTCCTCACTCACACCCATGAGCAGCCTGATTTGGGACGCTGCAGGAGGACATCAGGAGCCCTGTGGTCCTTTGAAGGTCTCCTTGCACTGGGAGCTCTCATCCCTGGGAGGCTGGGGGACCTCTCCGTTATGGGCAGGGAAGCAGCATGGCAAGGTTAAAGCCCCCTGCACTATGTTCAAAGCCAGCAATACAGGTTGCACTAGGTTGGGCCGACCTGGGAATTCTGGGGTGAGCAGGTTACTCACCACACAACAGCAGGACCATGTTCAAAACAGTCTCCAGTGCTACAGCCCACGGTGGGCACCGGCGTGTGGCAGGACAGGTCTAACCCCTCTCTCTACCACAGGTGGCCGGCGCACATGCAGGAGATAACTCGGGCGGGTCACAGGCCCAGCATGGGGTATCCCTGGTGCCAAAAGGGCTCAGGCACCCAGCTAAGAATCACCATCTTACTCTGGAAAGCAAATGTGGGGAGAGATGAAAAAAAACATTCTTGACCAAAAGACACAGTTCTTATGTCTGTAAAGGCCCACACAACTATCACAGAGGCAGACGTCTCTTACACACTCTGTGGAAATGTGTGAGAAGATTTCTCCCTGGAGCTGGATGGAACTCCAGGTCCCTTTCCCCAGGAATTGAGAGAGAGGATTTCTCAATGTGTGCTCCATCAAAACTGGATGGTAAGAAACATTAAATCCTGTTATACTCTTTCTTAGCTAGCTGTGAATTTAATGGTACCTTTAACTCCGTGTCTAATACTATATGCCTTTTTATCTTATCCCTGTGTAGTAGTAGTCTGTTTTAAGCCTTATGTCTGTTAGTTTTGTGTCTATTAATAAATAACTCATTTTATAATAGACTGAATCAGCCATTATTAAGGAATTTGCGAATGGTAGTGGATTTTGGGGTGCTGGCCACCTCAGTAACATGACTGCCTGCTGCCAGAGGCCTGGGCACAAGGCAGCAACTGATTTGAACCCACATCATCCATTCATAACACAGGGCTCAACCCAAAACCTGCTCAAGGTCATTGAATCCTTCAGAGCTTTCCATCTGCTTGGCAGCTTTTGAGACTGGGTGAAAAAAGAAGTGCAGAAGGCACATGAATGTGGCTGATGGGAATGATCTCCACTGTGCTGGAGTGCAAGTGGTGAGACAGGGGAGAGAACAGTACAAATGCAGGGGCCTGAAACCCAGACACCCAGTGCTGCTTCTCTGTTTACCCACAGCACTCTCCTTGCCAGGTTTGAAGGGTTTTGATCCAAGGGAAGCTGTGAAGATGAGCAGACTGTGAGAGATAGCTGAGCCTCCCTCCTCAGAAAATGCTTCTTTTGCATCTTCTGCCTCTGGAAAATTTGGAAACAATTTTTCTTGTCCTCCTGCTTGTGCAAAATCAGCAGGGGACTTTCTCCACCATCTGTCTCCTTGGAACATCGAGGGCAGCTTTGATTTTATTTTCAAGCACATCTTTAAAGTGCAGGGAGAGAGAACAGCCCCTGGATGTGCCTCAGCAGAGGGTCAAGCTGGGTGCCAGAGGCAGAGCATCGGGCTTGGCGCCAGTGGGTGCAAACACCCATGCCTTGTGGTCCTGCTCGGTCCTGCAGCTGCCAGAGCTAAGAGCCACAGCTGTGGGGCAGCAAAAGAGGATAAAAATGGAATTTCTTTGAGTGAAAAAGAGCCTTCCAAGGACACAGCTGTTATTTTGAAGAGTGGGGCAGGAAAAGCCATGGGGGGTCTTGCTTTAGTGTGCTGCTCATTGCCAAAGGCAATGCACCATCTGAAGGAAGAGAAAGGATCATTGGGAAGCACAGGTAGGGCAGCCCTGGCTCCAGCTGAGCACCACGAGCATCTCTGTGTTGTCTCTCTAGGCAAGATAAGGCCTTGGTCATGAGCTAAGGGAGTGCATAAATGCCTGGGCAGTTTGTAGAGCAGTCCATGATACAGATACAGTGTCCAGCTGTGAGTCCAAGGAGGAACTGTGACAATCTCAGGAGCAAGACTTGGAAGCAAGACCCTGGTGCTGAGCCCAGCATGGGATTCTTGTCCCACTGGAGTGAGGGGAAGGTGATGGACAGAGACATCCCCCAAATCTCCCTGAACAGAAAGAGGCCTCTCCAGCACATGGTTACGTCAGCACCGTGACTGTTGCTGGGACTGGAAAAATGCAGACAAACAGCAGAGTTCGTGTCTCCCAGGGGGTGGATTTGTGATTTCTTGGTCAAACTTTCTAAGCAGAAGTCAAGCAGAGAGAGACAAGGGTAAGGAAAAATGCCAGTGCTCGTGCACTGTTGGTCCAGATCTGCCTTTTATGGGATGGATGAAGGAAAAGGGAAAAAAATCACAAACCCCATTGTGGTTTTGGCTTTTAACCAGCTCTTAGTGAAACCAGGGGTCACACCTTCATCGTGTCGACTTTTACAGGCCCACAAGGATTTGCAGATGGTTTCTCCCATGGGGCCTCAGGCAGCAGAGGCTGCAGCTCCTCCTTTTTCCCCAGCCTGGGACAGGAGATCATCCAAAGCCCTAGGACAGAGAAGGTTGATGCTCAAAATATCCACAAGGACTTTCTGTCCAGCCTCTGTTGTGTGCAAAGGGTGACAAAGGAGCCAGCACTGTCCCCAGCCTGCAGCTGCACAGCAAAATGCAGCTTGTTGGAGGGGAGCTGAACTGTCAGTGCTGAGTGACAGTACTGCACATCTCCTTCCCACGGATGGGGGTGTCCTTCCCAGGGACGGGGTGAGAGGAAGAGGCACTCACACTTCCCAGATTTTTAACCATCTGCTGGAAAGTGCTCCAGTGCAAGAGCTACAGAGACTACAGCCTTGGAGCATGGGAATAACTGAGAGCAGCCTTTGCTGTAAAGTGTAAACAAACAAACAAACAAACAAAGGCTTCAAAAAAGCAACAGCAAACAAGGCCAAGGTTACTGGCCTACACATGTGATTTCAAAGGCTGAATTTCTTCTTTTAAAACCAAGGTTGACTCTCTCTCAGAGTTATTGTTTGGATTATAGTCTTGCCCTGAAAGAGGATGAATCTGCCTCTCTGTGCCAGCAACGAAAAATGTTGCTATTCACATCTCACTGGAGGTGCTAGACAAAAGTAAGCACTGCCTGTAAATAAGCTGCCTTAATAATTAATTGCCAGCACAGGCAGCACAATAGAAAAGCTCCAGAAATAAGTTATTGCAAGTACGATTTCAAACTAACAATGCATGAACAGCTTCTGAAAAAGCCTCCAAAAAGCAGACCCAGAGAGAGGTAAAACACTACCTATCAACTTGTCTCTGCTCTCTGAGTAAGAGGCCTCTTACTCCACTTCAGGCAAGGGAGCACATAGCCCACAGATGAGCCCCCATCAGCAGTCCCTGGCTGCCAAACAGGAAGATAAAAAAGGTTTCAAAGTAGCAGGGATGAGTAAGCAGTGGCAAGGTAATAGGGAGCAGGGAAGAGGAGGGAGGGAGGAATGGAGAGGGAGGGGAGATGGATGGACAGATGGATGGATGGATGGATGGACGGATGGACAAATAGATGGATGGATGGATGGATGGATGGATGGAAGGATGGATGTGGTCTGTGAACGTGGTCAATAAGAAATATCATCATATGGAGAGAGCAGTCACATGACAACGACAGGCATCCTCTGCTGAGGGATGTTTCATCCAGCAGCAAAGGGAAGAAGAGGAGGATGAGGAAGGCAGGACCTCTTTAGGCCCAGTGAGGGAGCACAGACTTTATCTGAGAAATGCAAGGCATGAGGCACATAGAGAGGACAAGCTTTATTGGAACAAGGTATGAAAGGGAAGAATATGAAGTGGTCCATGCCTGAAGCCTGTCAGTGTTTTAGAGGGATAACGACCTTAATAACATGCTTTAAGCCCTTAATAAGTCCTCCTCTCCTCTCCTCTCC